>JAJMBN010000205.1:0-26525 GCA_030572735.1 Sugiyamaella mastotermitis
AAAGACCATGTTCCAGTCATTTATCACGATTTCCTAGTTAGTGAAACTGGAATTGGATATACTTTGGAGTTACCTATCCTGCAAATAACAAAACGGAAAACCTTTATGTAGTACAAATGATGGCCTGGAATAACTGTAAACGCCTACTGTCCACCAATCTCTAATTAAGTATGAAAACAGAAGCTCAACAGCTATTATTTATAGTGTTATTGGATTAGGATTCAATAATATAACTTTAATAAATTATTGTAGTATTATAGAACTCTTACTATAATTTATCCAGATAGTAACTTTAGTTATTAACAATGTTAGTCTAACTTGCCAGGAAGTATAGTTTGCTCCAGAAAGTCATCAAAAAGCTTAATTGGAATTATAATTTATTAAAGCACTAAAATACTTAATATAATTTATTAAGGATTTATAATTTTTGTATACTTGTATTTATATCTCCGCTAGATTCTGCCGATGACCCGTATCAAACTTACCAGTTGCGTGATTTTCTGTGCGCAGAAGATATACAGGCACGGTAAAATAAGGTTGAACTTTAGATTCAAGTTGTCCACTGTTCATGAACCTATGGTATATTGAAATATTTGGATATGGATAAGCACGAAAGCTTCTTCTCGTACTTGTTGTTTTAGTTTTCTGGAGATAACTTCAATTGATTAGCAATGGCAAAAAATTTTGAATTTTACATATTTGGGTCTTAATGGGGTCTGTATTGATTGTTGTATAATATTTGCGCAATAAAAAAATATGATGCTAGTTGAATCACCGACTACTTTCAGATGCAAATAATTTTTAATAATATTTGAAAATCACAATAAAATTGTCAAGTAGCATTGAAATACCATCCATTCGGTGTTTAAAATTATTACCTGCTGAAGGCTGTTTTATTCTGAAACAAAATCTGGAGCTGGAAAGCCTGAAACCACGAACCATATGAATGTGTTTATTAAGCAAGCTTAGAAAGCTGTCATATTAAGCATGGTCGAAAACTTTTATTCAGAGAGGGAAATGATTACCAAATATTTGGGAATACAAGAAAATAATTTGTTTTGAGAAGAGGGACTACATGAAGGGTTATTAGCATTGAATATAAATTATCAATTATTAAAAAAAATTAATTTAAAATAAATTCTATATTATGTAGACGCTATAGGATAATACGATATCAAATTTTACGACATATTGGAGCTGTGAGTTGCGAAGCTAAGATAGTCTCTAGGTAATTGTAAAAATTTGTAACACTTGTACCTTATAACTTGTAAGTGAATTGTTAATTTAGAATTTAAATAGGACTTCTACATTATAGGAGGACCTATGATTCCGTGCTCACAGTTGTAAACTACTTGTAAATTAATTAAATCTTTTGGGCAAGCAGTAACCATATGTTATGAGCTACTTGACTTACAGTACGTACTACTACACAGTACACCTGTTAACCATAATATATTACATTACAATGATTACATACGCTTACAATAATTATTACGTAACCTTCATTCTAAAAAAAATAAACGAAATTCTAAGATGAAAAAATCTCTTACAAACCCAAAAAGAGAAAAGAATGAAATATGAAATAGAAATTCAGATTTACTTATATTTGAATGAATTAAGTTAACTCTGATAGTAATACTCATATACTGCACGTAGTATCTCATATAAATTGGTATGACTATATCGACATGCCAAGCAGTGAGAAAGAAGTCAAGTTATTATATAATCCGCTCATGGATTTGAATTACAACAAGTATATGTAAATATTTTTTTCCAGGCAGAAATGCTATGTTATGATATAATTGTTTTTATACAAGTCAATTGGAAACTAATTATAAATATATTGGTGGCTGTTACCACATTGCACAAGTTACGACTCTACTTTTTTAACGTTAACTTTTTACCCGTAGAGCCATGCACTTCCAGTAGAAACACATATCCAATATCTCAAAACATTTATCTAATTTTTATTGACTCTCTAATTGATAAAACTAAAACCTTGCTCTTTTTGAATAAAATAAGGCTAAACTACCCGAGATTTCCAGTTATTGGCATTGACTTGATTGCATAACCGAGATATTATAGTTAATTAAGCTTAACACAGATTGAATCTGACAGCACCTGGGCCGGAGAAAATACATTGTAACTCTGCTAAAAAACTTAACTTATGGTTTTTGCTTCTACCATATAAACAACTGCTACAACAAAATAACAAAATATATTTACTTTTGGGACTTTCAAGGATTAGAAAATTTATTGCATAAGTTCTATATTTAATAAATTGACTATCAGGCCTCGTTTGATACTTTTGTTCCATTCTTAATTTTATCACTGTACAGAGCATAGAGTTAAGCTGCTGCTAACTAATGCATGCTTTGCATCTACCAGAAGGGACTAAAAAATGGCGGATCATCCATACTCCATTATATCACCTTCTTTGCTGCACGTGGAAAGAGGCGCCAAGAGATAGACGTTTATTCTGCTTGATTTGATTTAATTGAAATTTATGGCTTCATTTATGAGCAACAACCAAGTCCATTGATTCCATGCTTCAATTACCTAGATTTCGGTTTCTTTTTAAGGGCCCTTGCTTTAAATGTTAACATTTTCCATAAAGTTGGTGACCGTACAAAGTCAATAAAATTTATATTTTCACTTGAGCCAGATAACAATTGCGTGATTTAGAAGTTACCAAACTAATTTAGTTTATTTGATCTTCACTATGGTAAAGTTAACATTTCCAGTCACCGGAATAACTAAATGTCTGAGCCACTAACTTGTTGAGATCACTAAATTGTCGAGATAACTAAATTGTCAAGATAACTAAATTGTCGAGATAACTAAAATTCATGAGTTAATTAATCTCATTAGCTAACTAAATTAGTCTGATTGATTGGTAACTTGTCTAGGATTTCAATTTTCAATAGCTGTTAATACGGGTTCCGATGAGGCAGATCGTGGGTTAATAAACGTAGTGATTCACGGTTTTTAATGATCAATTTGTGGCTCACGCTTTATCAAATTTGACTAGTTTGGCCCAAAGATAGGCTAGCACTAACCTAGTATTACAGCACTTTTCACCAAAATAGGCCGCATTTATTTCGCCATGACGTGCTTCTCAGGAGGTACTCATATACATTTTTCTCTAGTAATAGACGGGTTTCAGATCAAACTTGTATATTGACAAATCCACCATAAACAGCCCTTCAAGTGTGGTACTCCATATGCTGACTTTGTTACCATATTTAGTTACAGTTGCTTTGGAGTTTGATATTTTTGCTGCCTTGGCCCTATATAGGTTGTTACATCAATGTTGCGCCGGATATGCTTGGAGACTCCTCTTCTTGCGGTATGCACTACTTTCGGACATTTTTGATGCATTCGGGGGAAACTAGTTTATACGGCAGATTTTGGCTAGATCTGATATCCCCCTATATATAGAAAGCCAAAAACCCTTTTTATATTTAAAACAATTTTTTTCCCCTTTCAATCGGTAGTGTTTACAGTAAAAAACTTGTTTGCAATTAAAGTTATCGTCTGTTTGTTTCAAGTTGTAAACCTAAGTTGCTCAGTTGATTCATGTTTTGCTATATTTAGTTTGAATCATTTGGCTCTTTGTACAAATTTGGTTTAACTGGGGACTATCTTTTGGTCCATCACCATTTTTTTTAAAGCACTAAATTACCGCATACTGTAGTTAGTACAGTGCATACGACAGGCAAGGATCTAGTCAAATCCTTAAACAACGCCGGCCACACACGCGACAGATGAAATTTGATTTCTTGATTTGTTTTTTAACTTTCTAACTTTTTAACTTAAGAATCTGTCAAAACTTTTGAGACCTCAATTAATAGAATCAAAAAAGAAATTTTGATTTCATTGGCATATTAAAATATCTGTTCATCAATACATCCACATTGATCATCACGATATTAGAAATCAAATCAATTGATCAATTGCTTAATGTAAAATCCGTTGACATTTATTTCTTGATTATTTATTATTTTCTTTTATTATTTTCTTCACTGTGCATAAACACAACTAACCAGCAAAAAGAAAGAAAAAAACAAACAAACAAAGTTTCTTAACATTATTTATTATATTGTTTTCTGTTGTAAAGTTTCTTACTGATTTGTAAACATCAACAAATTTGTTACCCCTGCTTTCTCCGACAAACACAGCTAAAAATAACCTGAAAAGCACTGACACTAGCTCATAACAATGGCTTCAAAACGCATCAACACCATTGTCATAGCAAGTGTGCTGATTTTAATATTAACGTTATCTTCTATTTTTTATAATGAATTGTTTAGTGTTAGAGGCGGCCCAGGAGGCATGTTAAGGAATAAACCTCATCCTCCTCCTGGCATTCCTGGTCACCCTCCAGCTCCTCGACCTCCCCATAAAATTGGTCACAGTTTACAGGCTGAAGATTTTGAAACTTTTGGCCAAGTAGTGCCCCAAGATATCCCTAGATTTGAATCTTCAGAAGCTTGGAGATCTGATGATACTATGGCCCCTTCATTCCCATATGAAGCTGACCGTCCCCGAGCCCAAGATTTCAGTAAATTCAGCTCAAAGGGTGAGTTTTTAAAGCAAAATATCGTTGCTGATTATGCTAAAGGTTCAGAAAAGATTTTCCTAATGTTAAAGACTGGTGCTGATGTCTTTTGGAATCGTATTCCTATCCATATCGCTACTACTCTTACCAGAGTACCCAACTTTGCTATCTATTCAGATCGAGCTGGTTCTATTGGTGGTTTTGAAGTCATTGATATTTTAGCTAACACTACTGAAGAATCTCTCAACAAGCCTGTCTTCGAAAAATACAGAAGAATGAAGGAAATGCAATATGGTCATATGAATCTTCCTGCTACTGAGCTTTCTATTGGTGGTGGTTGGGATTTGGACAAGTTCAAAAATATCCCTATGTTGGCCCATGCTTTCTCAGTTTCTCCGCATTCTGATTGGTTTGTATTTATGGATGGTGATTCTTACATTATGATGGATGTATTGACTGAATGGCTTGGTACTTTGAACCCTAGTCATATGCATTATTTAGGATCTCCTGCTCAACTAGGTGATTTACCATTTGCTCATGGTGGTAGTGTTGTTGTATTATCAAGAGCTGTTATGGCTTTAACTGTTGGACGAAATACTGAAGATATCCTCCAAGAGTATGAAAAGAAAGCTTTTGATAGTTGTTGTGGTGATGCTATGGTTGCATTGATGTTGAGAGAAAAGCTCGAATTGACTCTTACTAGAAGAGAGCAAAGGCCTGCCAAGCCTGGTCACAGATTCCAAGGTGAAACTCAATCTGGTTTCTATTTACATCCGAATCACTGGTGTGAAAGTATTATGACTTTCCACCATGTTCAACCTCATGAGATTGAGATTCTCTGGGAATACGAGAAGCTGCTAGGCCCCAACAGAGCGAAGCTTACTTATAATGATATGTATAGAGATTTCTACTTACCTTATTTGAAGGAAAGAATGGATCACTGGGATAACTTTGCTGGTGGTTATCTTACTTGGACTCCTGAAGAAGGCCCTGAACTAGGTTGGCGCTTAAAATCCGCTCCACATGAAAGTTTTGAGAACTGTCGTGATACCTGTCACCAAATTGCTGATTGTTTATCATACAAGTATATTCCTTCTAGGAAGATCTGTTCCAATAGTTATGATATTAGATTGGGCCATTCTACCGAACCTAGGATTATTGGAGAAGATGGAGAAGACTCCATTTCTGGTTTCCATATTGATAGAATTAGGGAGAAGCGAAGAAATATTGAATGCGATAGTTTGTATAAGGTTGATCCTGCTGAAGACGGTCCTGCTGACGGATCCTTATCTGATATTAGAGAAGGATGGTTCTGGAGAAGACAAGAAGTGGCCAGACATGGCCATTTGCAAGAATCTGATGATAATAAGAATGAGAACGTCGTTAGCAATAACGGTGTTAACGAAGAAAAGGATCATAAAGAAGATGACTCTCACGATTCTTCCACTGAAGATGACTCTCACGATTCTTCCACTGAAGATGACTCTCACGATTCTTCCACTGAAGATGACTCTCACGATTCTTCCACTGAAGATGACTCTCACTATACTTCCACTGAAGATGACTCTCACTATTCTTCCACTGAAGATGACTCTCACGATTCTTCCACTGAAGATGACTCTCACGATTCTTCCACTGAAGATGGCAGCACTGATCCTGACCATGAAAATAGATGATCTCATATAGTTATCATAGTTATTAGTTATAGCACACTGTATTTATATATTTAATATTTTGTTAGATAATATACCATATTTATTGTTTAATTGATGGTGAGTTTTTTTTGTAGTTCTGTAATTCTGTAGATTTTGTAGTCTTTCTAGTCAGTGTTGACTGCGTAATCCCAAATTTATAGCCGTATCTTCTTCATTTACATTAACTTCAGCTTTCAACTTCTCAACAACTGTTCTCATGGGAAATATAATGTCGGCCAGTTTTGCCCCCGAGTGCACTGATGCTAAAAGAGCATATGATAATTGCTTCAATGAATGGTACAGTGAGAGTGGGTATTTTATTTTTTCTTGGAATGTGATCGAATTTGCTAACGTTTAGAATTCTTGAAGGGAAAATCTGTAAGTGATATCCGTCCAAATCCAAACGAATTAGTTTGAACAAATCAGTATTTTGAAAGAGGATACAAATGTATACAATTGGTGCCATGAATGATATCTATTTATTATATATTTGGTTTGTCACAGTTCAAATTGTATTAGTACCACTAGTTCTAACATCAGATTTCCAATGAGTGCGAAGAGACATGGCAAGAATACCAAGACTGTATCCATGTAAGTATAAATTTTTACAAGAAATATGTCAAGCGAATTCAGATATGGGTTTTATGAAGAATATACTAACAATAGATTGCTTTGGAAAAGAAGGGAATCAAGCCTATGCTAGATGATGCTCGAAAAGACGCTCCTTTTGAGAAAGGAGGAGTTCTCCAAACGGATGATTCGGATAAGTCTTCCTAATGATAGTCATATATTTGTTATTATTATGATTTGTACATATTACTCAATTGATGAAGTCTACAATTATACCAGTAGTTAGTAAATTACTAATAGTAATTCCGTGATAACGAATAAGCACACTTTTGTGCTAGACATACAGCCACCCACAACTATAAAGCTCATATCAACTTTAAATCACAAGTACATCAGAGTAATGAATACTCTAAATGAAATATTAATAGTACATTCGTAATATTGGCTCTTTAATTCATTTAATTTGCAATCTTTCATAAGGTCGTTATCGAGGTCACGTAATACCCTTGCCCATATGAAAAAATGATTGATCTCACCAACTCCACAAGCATATGTTATTCTTCAAGATATTTCTTCATTATAAACATTAATATAAAAAGCATGTTAAGTTTATTACGACAAACTATAACCCGACCCGTTGGGATTTTATCGGGATTGACCAATCCTGTTTCAATGACTATCAGATCCTTGTCTCTTAAGACCCACAAGGGTGCTTCCAAGAGATGGAAGAAGCTCGGTACTGGTGAATTCAAGAGAGTATGTTGAAACATATATATATATATATTGGAGATGACTAACAAAATAGTGGCAAGCTGGTAGAAGACATGGTAATGTCGGATGGTCTAGAAGCAAGGTTCTTAGCCCCCTTAATGGAAGCACCATAGCTAAGAACACCAAGAGTTTTAAGAAGTTGAAGAGCTTATTACCTTACTGATTTATTCAGCTGTATATGACTTTGTAAATACATTTCTATTATAAAATTGACGAATTGAATATCCTGGGGTTTAAATTTGTGGAAATAGCGCAACTGTGTGATTTAGGTATTATAATATTATTATATCATATGTCTATTTACACTGGCTTACGGTTCCCGTCTTTGTATGAATAAGTAGTCCAAACACCAGAGGTTGCATCTCGAATCCTCTCGCTGCTAGGGAAATAGTGGTAATTGGTCTTGATAGTACAAGCACATGGTAAATTATCGAAAGTGACCACTCTTAACTTAACATATGTATTATCAGGAATCTTTGAAACAACTTCCCAAAATTTATCCAATGTTGGGGTAGGCTCACCATTAACATCAGTAATGAAATATGTGGACGAAATACCATATTGATTAGCAGGAGATCCAGGTACGCAGTAAACAACATATACTTCAGAAGGTGTCTTTTTCAATTGTTGTAAAACTGCATGATGTGGTTTATGAATAATAATACCACACCAATTAAGCACTCTATCGGTAACCAATGAATCGGTGGATGTTGTAGGTACAGTAACAGTCATTTCCTTTCTATTTCTAACAATAGTAACATCAACTTCAGTAGCATCAAAGGCCCTATCGAGGTCAACTACCCTAGTTACCAAATCTCCATTAATAGCAAGAATAATATCACCTTCTTTCAAATAGTCAGCTGCACCTTGAGCAACTCTAAGTATATTGAACAATTGGTGACGTTCATTGCTACTCTCTTGAACTTTTTGAATCCATTCCTCCTTAACTCCTCGAATACGAGAATGAACAACTTGAACAGAACTAACTTCGATATCCAAAAATCTAGGATTCGGTCGAATACCTTGTTTTAATTGATCAATCACTTTGCCAATACCAGCTACATCTAATGCCAATCTATATTGTCTTTCTCGACCATTACCGGCACTGTCGCCTAAGAATGACATCCAAAGTGCACGAATAGTGCCATCTTCATCAGCCAAAATACCAGATCCACAGTCACCGCTTAAAGGAGTCTCAACAGCTACAGAGTCCAAGTTAGTACCTCTATATCTTGGAGAAACATCTGCACTAAGGGGTATAACAACAGTACTGATATCAGTAACTCTGGTACGGGTAGACACTAAACGTAAATTGTGGTTGTGTCCAATAAATATAACTGGAGTTCCTTGTCGAAGAGGAGTAGTGCTAAACTTGACTGCTTCGATAGGAGCAATTACCAATTTGGGGTCATATTGAATAATAGCATAATTTTGTAATGGGTGCAAGAATACAACTTTTCCTGGAACAATAACAGACTCGGCAACGGTGACATGGATATCACATAAATCATGAGGAACTGCAAATCTAGTTACTAAAACAAGACCTTTTTCGGCATCAATAACAAGACCATACTCAGTCATGGTTGGATTATAGTAACCTTCAATCTTTGATGCTGCTGTCATACTAACCTTGACAAAACTTCTAATTAGTCGTGAAGTAGCTTCACTTTCAAGTTGGAGTTCAACAAACTTGGCCTTTTGAGGAAGAATAGGTTCAGCGGGCAGAGGCTTTCCAATCTCAGTAAAATCCCAAAGACCAGTTTCATCGTTTCTCTTGGCTACCGTCATAGCCTTATTCCAATGACGGTCAATGTATACAATTTGATATCTAATAGAGTGTAAGTCCATAACATGTCTAAATCTAGCAGATACTCTCTTTCCATCTGGGATATTTTTCATCACCTCTATAAATGCATCAAGATCAGGAGTAGGTTGATCATCGACTTCATCTAACAACCAACCGGTACTGTCACCTCTATCAGGTCTAAAAGATCCAGCGGCTTCGGTGATATAAACACCTTTAACAGGGATAGAATATAATCTAGCAATTTGGTACGAAATATTGTGAAATACTGATCCCGCAACTTCAACAAATCGATCTGGGGTAATTGCATGAAGATCGCCGACACAAATAGAATTGGTAATATCTTTGCCACCACGTTGAACAGTAACTTCAATTTCATTGCCAATAGACTCATCTAAAATTTCATCAATACGGGTAAATTTTGAAATATGCTCTCCATTAATGGAAATGAGAACGTCTCCCTCACGGATTAACCCATCAGAAGGACCCTCAGGAAGAATAGTCTCTGCAACTAAGAGACCAATAGCGTCAGGGAATTTAGCTCGAGCAATATCCTCAGATTCAGCAGTAAGGCCCAATCTTCTACATTCATCAAAAGGTCTTAATAACCATTGAGCTTGGATAGTTCCTCTGGTAATGGGCTTTCCCTGTCGAAGACATTCTAAAGCTCGTTTACCCCGGAAGAGGGGCAAAAAGAAATCAGTAGAAGCATTAGTACTTCCACCAGCCTGTAAAGCAACAACATTTCCATCAATATTAACAACTGGGGAACCACTTGAACCACCAGAGGTACTGGCAGCAGCTTGGATATATTCGGTATTAAAATCATTGTAAGTCATATCACCGTAATCAGGAGCATTTCGATCGAGTCTACTGATAAAACCAGCTAAAATACTTAATTTCTCACCAGCATCGTTACCAACAACTCTGATTTCACAACCGACTTTGGCTAATTCGGGTCTTAATTCAAGGGCTTGTACTTTCATATGCTTAATATGAGAGGGGTCGAATTTTAAGAAACCAAAATCGTGTACCGGATCTCTATAAATTGGTTTAACATCACACTCTTCATGATTATCAAAGACTGCAAATCCACAGAATGGACCTGAGCCAACGACATGTCGATTGGTCATAATGATACCTCTTTCAGCATCAACAACAAATCCAGTGGCTTCACTAACAAAAGAGTTCTCGGTATCAAAGCTGTTTACATTAGCAAATTGGACAGAAACAACACTTTTAACAACCCGTTCAGTTGTTTGTTGCCATTCCAAAGATTCAATAGTAGGAATAAGAGCTTTTGATTTGGCAGAAGCAGCACTTGTTGAAGACTTGGTGGGGAGCTCTTGGTCATCAACTTCAATCTCCTCAACCTTAGCAAGGGTATCAGGTTCATCAGTTTTTTCAGTGAGTTCAGAGAGCCGTCTTACATCATTTACTGAAATCGAGGTATTGACAGTTGTGTCATCGATGGTAGTTAGAGGAGTAATGGAATCACCATTGGTATCAACATCCATTAGATTTGCTGGTTGAATGCTTGGACTTGAGATGGGAGTTTCGTTACTTCGGTGTCGTTTAGGAGTAGCGGTAGAAGAAGGACTGGTAGCAGCTTCTCCAATACCAGATATCTGACGTTTATTAGCAGGACGACTGGCACGACCATTGCTATTATTACTGTTAGTGCTCATGATTGTATAAGCCCTAAAATGTGACGAAAAAATTGGTAATGTCAATAATGCTCGAGATGGTACAGCAGCTGCTAGCCTTGCAGAAGGCAGTAATGCCCGCCTAATTAAACACTGAATATTGATATGAAATCAAAGTCTTTTAATTATAAAAAGACAGATAAATAAATAACCCTCAAATGTGAGGATATATTACTAGTAACGAAGTTTAAAGTTGAATTTACAATCGAAATTGCACGCTGAAATTTCAAAAATTTATCATGCGGCTTGCCCATCTACAGTTATGTTTAAACTTTTCCTTGCTTTTTTAATATTAACCCTTAACCAGGGATCCGGCGTTGTCAATTTTCAGATTCTATCTAGAGGTATAATA
Organism: Sugiyamaella mastotermitis; assembly: GCA_030572735.1. Taxonomy (NCBI): domain Eukaryota; kingdom Fungi; phylum Ascomycota; class Dipodascomycetes; order Dipodascales; family Trichomonascaceae; genus Sugiyamaella; species Sugiyamaella mastotermitis. Next base: position 11,459 of record JAJMBN010000205.1, read on the forward strand.
ATAATTCAAGCTTAAAAGATATTGATTAAAATCTATACTAATATTAATTATTATTCCTACTTTATTAGATTACATTGATTATAAGATGTGGAGAACAATTGTGTTTGAGTGAGCTATTGGCAGCAGATCTGCTCAGCTACATTACATAACAGTTAGAATACCCTAGTGGTACTGGTGGTCGACATACATGGATATCGCACTTTTTTGTGATGTTAATCCTGTCAATGAATGTAGAGAAACTGAGGTATAAGCTGATACGGAATACATAGTTTCTCTTGTTATGGAAGGTTGTTCTGAACCTAGTCTTAATTAGTATGCTAGGTATAATTGATCTTGTTTGTCTAGATTTTTTTTATAAAAATAAAAAAAAAAATAATTTTTTTTTATAAAAATAAAAAAAAAAATAATTTTTTTTTGAATAAAATAAGTTCAAGATTACAAATTATCCTGCGTATAATAATCATTCAAAATAATACAAAAAGTTAAAATTAATGCTCCGTGGGAGGATCGAACTCTCGATCTTGAGATAACACAATTGCCAATGCAAATATGAGACTCACGCTCTACCAACTGAGCCAACGGAGCTTTAACTGTTTCTTTGTAAATTCATTACTCCAAGAGATGATATTCATGGGTAAGATATTTTATAATAGTGGTAAGGGGTATTACCTAAAGTAGAAAAGTCAGGGACTTGGGATTACTAGATGTTTCAACAGTCACTTCACAGATATAACTAGTAAGTTAGGAATAAATACATTTTATCATAAGAAGCAGCAGCAAAAGGTAGGTACTGTTTAGCTATATCAATTGTGTCCTGAGAATGCAATAGTGGATAAATAAATCAGCAAACGATCAGAGCTGAGATTGTTGTGCTTGAAGAACATATACATTGACATAACAGCTAGGTTACGATTCGAAATCAATAGGAAAATCAACTTGGAACTTCAAATATGTTATATTTGGTTATAGTATTATTTATCTTTTAGGTTCTGAGCCCATCTATATGTAATGATCATAATATCATCAAATTTATCTGTAGATCATGTAAATCAAAAAACTATATCAGCCATATGTGTTAATAAGTTTAAATTTAGTATAACGGTTATAAGTTCTTGCACGTTCTGTAGATAAATTTAATATTATTGTTACTATTATTATTATTTATTATTATAATTTGATATTACAAACTATTATGTGAAATTAGTCAGTTTACGGATATTTCAAGGAGCAGGAAAAGTGGCAAATATAGTTTTTACGACTCCTCCTGTAATATCTTTTTCTCATTCTATCATTATCACTATGATTTACAATAACCATTAACTATTCTTGAATTATTTTCTATTTGATTAATTATGGCATGTACAAAAACCAACAATTGGTTAACTCTTTAGCTGTAACTAGTGTATACAGTTCGTTCATTTTCACATGTTGCTTGTCACTTCGACATGTAACTTGAATTGACTTGAGAAGTGCTTCGTACCATTTATAACTAAACAAATAATGGAATAAAATCAACAAAATTGCAGATTAAGTGATTATTTGTTTTAATCATATTTAATTTACTATAAATAATCGTATATCTCATTATAATACGCTAATCAATTCGAAAAGTAAATTATGGGAAAATCACATGTGGGGACACACACCCTGAAATCTGCATAATCGTAATATCAAATACACGGAGTACGTGAATTACGTCTACAGCACCTGCCCAAGAAATAAAATAATATAAATACACCTGGTTTCATAATATCTTTTTACACTATTCACTGACATTTTGTCTTCGATTTTTTAGTACAAAACAGAAAATTGAGCAGCCGGATTTAGTAATTGCGAGCGTACAACCAGACATTAGTGGATGATAGTTTCCAAAGTATAGGTAGATAGAGGATGGCCAGTCGCATCGGGGTCCTGGGCTTCTTTGGTTTCCTCGATAGGGTGTTTACGCCTGTCTACTAAATGTTTGGAGAGTTGACTCTTTTCGACGGATGTACACATGCACAGGCGTTAGATCGTCAGCGGAATGGTAGGAAACTTTAAGGCATTGGGAACCGGTCCTTATATAGTTGTGTAATGATGGTATCGGCACTGGATTCTTCGACCACATTTCGCGTGTCGCTCGATGAAATTTCCGAAAGAAGATCCTCTTTTCTTGCGTTCTAAAAATCCAAGTAACAATTTGTGAGTAATTTTGGTACTTTTTTTTGGTACGTTTTTCGGCACTTTTTTTGGTTTCTTATTATATCATAAGAAAGTTGCAGCAGGAACCCCCTGTGACTTTCATATGATATGGTATTTTGGCTAGTTAGTGTATATTTAGCTCTGCCAGACCAGCTTTATAGATATACCTAGCTGGATCAATATTTATGAAATATGAATCATTTTACTTTATTTCAATTTCCTGATTTAAAATGAATAAATAGTATCATTGTGGTTCTGGTGGCATAGCAAGATTCAGTCTCAGTCTTCGTTAATCCAAGTTGACTATAAATTTAGAACCACATACAAGCTATAAGGTCTATTAACCACAATGAATTATCATTGTTAGTTTGATTATATAGAACAGTATTTTTATTCTTTTGTTAGCAGCATAGCAGGTTAGTAGATATAAGCTATTAGTACTTATAAGTGATAAGAACCAAATTCTACCAAATCAGTAGGAGATGGGACATAGTAGAGATAAGAACAACTGCTTCAACTCAGAAGTAGATAGTGGTCACAAACATAAAATTTTAAAATAATAAAATCAAAGTTTCAAAATCTTATTTATTTATCAATGAAGTTTAGTGTTTCTACTAGTAATAATTTTGTCTTTGTAAAGGATTTGGTTCTCTTTTTTTTTTTCTTTTTTTTTTTTTGACTCTCCTGATTGATAACGGGTTGAACTTTCTTCCTTCAACACACATCTACGGCAACATCCAGATGACACTAAGACTTCCCTGTACGATCAGTCCTATTGAACCATCTGAGAATTTTACCCAGTAGTAGAGTTAGAGATGCGAACAGAAAGTGCTCTAGGTTAATTTTTTTTACTTCGTTAATGCGTGGAAACCTACCATTTTCAAGGGATGTTATTTCGAACCCATTATAAAAGTTTGAAAAATCTTAGGAAGAGTTTAGAAAATCGAAAATCTACATCTCCTTCATGTACTAATGACATAACTACATTGTACAGTAAGTTAACGTTACTGCTAACTTACGGTATAATGTATATGTAACTGGCCGATCTTTTATTTTGTTCCTTTATGGCTCAGCAATAAAAAACACGCAATAGGACTCCACCCCAAGCAACTGTGTCAGTTAAGCTACTGCCCTTGAATTTGGGGTCTCAAGTTAAATTCTATTGGTGACCGGTAGTTCGGCTGAAATCCAACTTTTCCAGTATAATTGATCGACAGTGAATATGTTTCACAATTGATTTACTACATGCGCTAGACTATGTCTGCAATTGATACAGCGATTGTTCTGTAAGGTATCCATTGTGTCGACTACAGCTGTCACACTAATGAATATATTCAGATTTTGGAATTCCTAACTTTAATCAGTCAGCCCAGTTAATTTAAACAGTTAATCCCCATTGAAATTTGATTGATTGATCTCAGCAATTGAAATAATATTATTTAAACAAGACGATCCAGTGCGGCCCAGCTTATCCCAGATAATTATTTGTTCTCCTCAAGCACTGCAGGAACTGAGACATGGTGCACCTTAATAATTTAACTATAATCAGACAGAATTACATTAAGAATCAAGGCGTTTATGCCGAGCTATAGTATGTAATTGAGTTTGTTATTTATTTCCGATTCTAGACTCAACATCACACGCGAGGTTACAATAGTCAACTACTAACGAGTTATTAACAACGGTTTAGGTACACACAGTTGGTAAGTTACAGTGTACCGGTACTGGTACAGACTTCAGACATTGAAGACCAATTTGGTCTTGAGGTAAATGTAAAAACATGCCATTGTTGTTGATTTGTTACTAATTATGTGGATCGTATCGAAATATTGCAGGTGCTTGCTGAAAATGCCGGGTACAAGCTAGCATTATCAAATTAGTCTGCACTAGTCTATACAGACATGGTAATTTCTCTAGTGTTTGTTCTGCTTGTGTACTGTCCCGGTACAGGTCAACATTCCAGGGCAAATATTGGGCCAATCTACTGGTTAAGAGCGTCAGGGCTACACCGCTCTGCACGTACTAGCACCCACAGCAGCTTATATTCAGCCAGTCAAGCCAGTTGTCTTAAATATATATTTATATATTTATAACAATTTTTATTTTTGGTTTATTAATTTTTAAAGAAGATGATTAATATATCTGAGCAATATGATAATTAACCAATAACTCAGAAAATCAATGTCTTAGTCGACATTTGAGAAATCCGGAGATACAAAGTGAAACTATGTTAGGTTGTACTGTACTATACATGTATATCAGGGTACTAACTATGCACATATCCAAATAAGTTAAAAACATAAACTACGCTAGAGGTCATCCGCAACTGTATCTCTAATTATAGGACCATTAAACCCCAAACTAGCAATTGATTATCCAAGCCAAATTCAAAGATATTATTGATTGTAGGTTGCATAAAATAATAATAACCATAATAATAATATTTTTTGTGTTGACAAGATTATTATATTGACCCGCATGGACTAATAGATGCGCCAACCCAACTGGGGGGGGGGGGAGCTGTGGGCTTCTCGCGCTTAAACTGTAACAAACTTCTACACCTTTAAAAACTACTACCAGCCTCGATTTTGGCTGGTGCCGTATCCGCAGAAACTAAATGCAATATAGTCAAGCACCTGGACTATTATTAACTTCATAAATTAGTTAGCGATTATTAATGAAAGTATTATTTTGTTTTTTCTTGGGTGCTTTTTCCTTCTTCTCGGTCGCCACGACACTAATAAATCGATTAGCGGCGCCAGGCATCTACCCGTATAACTGACGGTTAGATATTGCCATATCTCGATCGATCATTGGATCCAAACATTTTAATCTTGCATACTAGATCTTAGAAACTTTTATGTTTATAGTTATAATATATTTATTTTGATACCACTTGTTTATAAAAAATATAGGTGTCGTCAAATCCGCTCGTAAAATGTTGGCAAACGTCGAGTCAAAACAACTGCAACTTAAGGCATAGGAGGGGTAACAACAACACAACAACATGAATAATAATAAATCCTCTAACTAATATTATTTTGTAAATATTAAATATGTGTACATGATGCACACTAGCTGTACAGCTGCTGTACCCGCAGATTAATCTTCACACTTTATGTAAACTACACTCAGCAGCTTAGAGAAGCTCCCCATTTGTCGAATATACAAGTTGCTACAAATTTATTCTAACTTACAGTATATACTACCTCAAGTACTGTAGAAAGTCCTTGCTTTTTTTAGATTGCTTCTGCATCAACTTTTTGATATTACATGACAATGGTCTCAATCCAGTCCAGTCATGTACCATTAATTTCTATGTCTCTAATTTAATGCTTAATGATGTATGTTCACTGGCTATAACTAGCAGTATTTATTTTGTTTTTCTAATGGCTGTTCTTCTATATAAAGTCTGATATTTATGTCTATTTTGCTTTTCATATCCACCTTCACCATGTTCAAAAATATATTATCTATTGCTACTGCTGCTTTGCTGATAGCCGCCGTCCAGGCTGGAAATGGAAACGGGAACCAACAATGTACCGTCAATTCTCCGTTTGGAAAAATAGAAGGAAATTGTTATAGTGATTATAGCGAATATTTATCAATTCCTTATGCCAAACCTCCTGTTGGAGATTTGAGATATGCAGCCACTGTTCCTCTATCCAAAGCCCCTGAAAGCCCGTTCAAGGCTACCAGCCTACCCCCCTTATGTGCTCAATTTGGATCAACTCCCTCTCTTTCTGAAGACTGTCTTTATTTGAACGTCTATACTCCTACTGCTAGCCCATCTCCTTCTGATAAAAAAACCGTCTTGTTTTGGATTCATGGCGGTTCTTTTATCTACGGAGGTAGTGCCGACCCTGCTTTCAATGGCTCTATCATAGCCGTTAACGAAGATGTGGTTGTAGTTACAATAAATTATCGATTGGGTATGTTTGGATTCTTTGATAGTGAAGAAACCGGGACCAATTTTGCTGTTACTGATACTTTGGCTGCCCTCCAATGGGTCCAATCTAACATTGAGCATTTTGGTGGTGATAAGAATTCCGTCACGGTTGTGGGACAAAGTGCAGGAGCCACAATGATAAGAACTTTATTAATGGCTCCTCAGGCTGGAGGTTTGTTCAACAGAGCCATCCTCCAATCCGATCCTGCTACCTACGGTGCTAACAACCAAACAATCTCACAAGGGGTTATTGCTCCATTTTTGATGGAACAGCTCAATTGTAGTTCTATTGAATGTCTTAGAGCTGCGTCTGTCGAGGAGACGTTGGCCGCCTCAGCTGCATTTGCTGAAGAAGGTGAAGATATTCCTGGAGTTAATATGTTTTTGCCATTTGGTCCTAATATTGACAATATCTATGTTAAAATCGATTTGCCTGTGGCTTTAACTGAAGGTATTGCTATTGTTAATGATGTTGATATTCTTCAAGGTACTGTTAAAGATGAGGCTGCGGCAGATATCAGTACCACCTTCCAAAATGCTCCATTAAATCTTACCTTTTACGAAGAAGCCCTTGCTTTTCAATATGGAATTCCTGCTTTAGAAGAAATTTTGCAGTCTGGTATTTTCACTACTGATATTTCAGAGGCTAGTCTTGGTGCATACAACTATGAATGGGAATTCGAAGTCATTGATACAGACTACGTGTTCTTGTGTCCCACCGAGTATAACTTGCAACACCTTGCATGCAGCAACAACTTTAGAAGCAGTGTTTACTCATATCAAATTGAGGTTGGTATCCAGTATATTGATAACATTGGCCTAGCGTTGTGTGATTTTCCTGGTGCTGTTTGCCATGAAGATGATTTATATTTATTATTCGGAACATATCCATCTGCAAATGCTACTCAAATTGCTGTTTCCAGAGAGGTTCAAGTAAGATGGGCTTCTTTTGCCAAGTATGGGTCTCCAAATGCTTCAGGCTACAAAACCTGGTTACCTGCCCACTGTTCTAACCTCAATACCCTTTTGATTGGAAGTTCTGGTACTTCCTCGTATTTGGAAGCTGATCAATGTGCTTTCTTTCAAAAGTATATTCCATATGGCTGGGTTAGTTCTAGCAAGAAATGAGTATGAATAGCAAAACAAAATGTAAATGAATTGTATAACTTAATGAATAATATCTTTTATTGAAACTGGATATTTGAGCCTCCTTTCCGATCTTTAACTATTAGGCCACCTCTAAACCTAAAATAGGTACACATAAAAGTATGATATATCGGTATTTATTAATATAGATATATATATGTTTGAAACAAAAAATGTGATTAAAAGATGTCTGGATCCGTGCTAACCTTTCCAAAAGAGGCTTATCTAATCGTAAGGCAGCGGAGAAGCTACCAAATCTGGGTATATGCACAAGCCTCGACTCAGCTCAAGTTAGTTTATATACCAACTACGATATAACTTTAAGTATTGAAGTTGAAAAATAATAAATTTTTAATAAATAAAGAGCGTATTCTACTTAAATGTTCAATCCAAATGGTTATCATTAGACCAGGCTCTATGACAAGCTTCTGCTGAGTCTTCTAAAGTCGCGTGTTAAACTCTTAGGAAGTGTTGAAATAGTTCGATTAATCACAGAAAAGTTAACACATAAAAGATACAGTATTTCAGTTCGGTTCAGAGACATTTTTCGTAAAAAATTTAATATATTAAGTCAATCATCCTTACAAAATAGTTAATATTAATCTCATTGTTTATCTATGTAATTTACTGAATTATCGATAAAATGCATTAATTTGGCTTGGTGTTTCAGAATCAGGAGTAGCACGAAAGTGATACCATTGCCAACGCCACGCTACGAGTGATTAGCCTCAATTCCAATATATCATTATCCCCTTTTCCCTTAATAGTATTCCATAATTCATGCAATATCATCAAGGAAATTATAGGATCTTTCCTTGAAAAAGTGATTGTAATGTCCCTGAGTGAACTGAAAATACCGTGGTACATTTAACCGATATTTTAATTGTGTATTACCAGTTTCGGCTTTTATACTGTTTTGGATTTTCAGTAACAAAATCTACAGACTATAAATAAAGATAAACCAAATACCGAACAAGCCCTAAATATTTTTAAAGAGGTTAGATAAATAGTTTACAATTGTATAAATATTAAAACATATAACGCTGATACATCTGCTATTGACATAAAATCTCTATGTTCTTGCAATACCCTGATATCGAGCCAGTCAGGATTCTATCCAAATTTTTATTTGTATACTAATCTGGATTATAATATTGACCGTGTATACGATTACAACTGTGTGCATTGCTTTCAAAACGCAAATTCAGCCTCAAAATCCATGAATGAAAAATATACTGGAATTACTTTAGGCTCTAGGGTCAGATACGTATTGGATTACATCTATACCCTTATTAATAAGAGAGATTCAAAAGAAAATAAAAATGTAGAGGATGGGAATACCTCAAGTACCAAATGTGAGGTAAATGCATGCATTTTCTCTCCTCAGTATTTGAAAAAAAAGTTAGACTTTTTTAGTGAATCGGAAGGATATTATGCTTTGTGAGAGGCTATAACATAAATTATACTATTTGCTTTGCTATAGAATTAACCTGTAAGTTGCAATTTCAAATGGTCGAAGAGTTATAGGTATTTTAGATGTACCGTCAGACTTAATAAAACTGACTTGAGAAATTTCTTCTTCCAGAATGTTAGAACTATATACTTCTTTAATATCGAGCTTAGTTTCAAGATAACCCTTGGATTTACCGCCCAAGCTGTCATAAACTCTTACAATAACACTCTTCTGATCACGACTGTGAAGTTTGATGTCATTATCAATGTCAGCATCATCTTCACCTCTCTTCATAGTATCCAAAATGACATAATATGGCCCTTTGTATGCAACAGTAGTGATATCAGGAAGATGGATATGCTTATTAAGTACTATCAATGGATTATTGAAGTTGTGAGCTTCACGTACAACAGACCCAACAAGGCCACCTGTATCGCCAATGAGACCATACTTGAAAGTATGCCTACCCATTCACTATTAGCATCTGGAGCTTTAGGATAAGGAACCAAACTTAATCTTATTACATTTCCATGAGTGGCAAACCCATACTTGCAATAGTTAACTATTGTGACTCCGTAATAGTGATCAGAGAAGTCAGTGTGGCAGCATACTTCAAACTTTGCTACATTCCACGAAGTATTACAATGCGTAGGACGTCTTACCACACCAAGCATAGTATCATAGGATGCAAACTCACACTTAATATCAACAGGGAACTCTACTTTAAGGAACTTACAAGTTTCATGCCATTCAACCTCACAGTAAAATTTCAGACAGGAATGCTCATTCCTGGAAGCACTGAGTTCAAGCTAATGGCGGATTTGAGCCAGCTTACATCACTAATCTGATAGGAAACCAGTAAAGAGGCTACCAATGGTCCTCGTTTAATAATTTCCACTTTACTAGATTTCAAAACTTTTTTTCTGGTTGATAGAAAATACTTCAGAGGACCATGCCTGCTGTCTAAGAGGCTGATCATCAAATATCACAAATTGGTTAGCAGCTCGTCCTTCTGTAACAAGTTCAGGATAATTCCGTTTATCGAAAATACTAAAAATAATTCCGTAATTTATTTCAACTGTAAAAGAGCAATTTTCAAGAAGAATAGAAGATCCATGCTTTTTTAACAGAAACTGTGCAAGTATGACTAGCTGTTACCATTATGCCTTGACCCGTCAATAGCAGTTCATCAATAACTTCACTTCGACTCCAACGTAACGTATTAACAACCGTTACCCCCTCATCTACAGATGAGAATTGGTTAACAATATCCAACAAAAGCTCTTGTCCAATTTTAAAAACATCTTTGTAAATAGTCTCGGCATCGTCATATACCAACTCAATACTGGAACCAGGAAAAACATCACGGAACTGATTCAACAGCAATTGCTGCTACATATAGTCAAGTTTCTTCTTAGGATATTTAATACCATTATGGATTGATAAGTAAGTATGAATATACTCCGAGCCATGAAGTAACACTTCACCATCACGATTTCCTTTCTTAGTATCTGCTTGAGATGTATAGGTGCCAAGATGGAACTCAAAAAGTTCTCCCATCCACAATACAAGATCTTCACCATCGTTAGTACTGGCTAACACCTGATCCAAATAATCATCGACTGATCGACCCATGTTAACGCGGGGTAGCTGACCAGCTGTATCAGATAAACCTCGAGAACGACGGAATCGCTCAAGCATCTCAAAAGTAGGATAACCACCACCATCTCCATAACCAAACAACAACAAGCCACTTTGATCAATACCAACATTCTTGATAGTACGATCAATCTCTTTAATGACAGATATGAAGAACGAGGATTTCGTCTATGTTTATTTAAGAAGATAGGTATACATGTTGTAGTGAAATGTCAATAAATGTCTGACTGTTTGAAGAAATAATAACATGATATTTTTACAATACTTTTATCGTGTAGAAAAGTCCTTAACCTCTTAGAAGCATTTCGATTCATAAATATGGAGGTTTCATCATAGAAATACATATATACATATATATAAGAGGCACGGCTGAACTTTTAAATGTGGAAATATGAGAGGCTCTAAACGAGACTAAGGGAAAGTTTAGCCGCTGTCCAGGAGTTCGATCTCAAGAATGGTAGTGAATCTTTGTTGATATAAAAGATGGAACTATTATTATAAGTAGACTATGTTTTGTAATAAATAAAGCTAAATATTAGTTTCTCCTATTAACTGGTAATTTTATCATTGGTACACCCAAATGGCTGTACTGGTAGCTGGTGTACTCTGGATAACCCTAAACTACAACAACATTAAAGTGAATTTCATTACTGTCTATTTAACTTCCTCTTCTCCATTATTTGTATTCAATGCCGTTTGTCGAAGAATTATCGTCTAAAAGAAGAGGAGGTAGAGCTTCGGATATATATAGCTCTGGATATAGTAGTGAAACGACAAGAAATGCGTTTGGAAGAACTCAGAGAGCAGCAGCTGTTGCCGCTATAGTGGCTACATCCGAAAACTCAGGAATACCTGCGCGACAAAAGGCTATTAGCAAAAGATTAGCAGAGCTAGAACGAGAAAATTATCATGATAACTCCAAAATCGATGTTCCTAAGCGTGACTATGGTATGAAGGTTGGATTAACGGTTGGATCACGCCGTGTTCTAGGATCAAGGAAAACTGTTACAAACCACTTTGATGATGATACAGCATCAACCAAATTGTATTTAGAAGCAGCAGCTCAACCATCAGTATACCCAGCTAGACCTTTGTGTAGTATATGTGGATATTCTGGCAAATATGCTTGTATGAGATGTGGTGCGAAATACTGTAGTCAGGTTTGTGGGGACACCCATACTGAAACCAGATGTCTAAAAGTATATGCTTGATTTTTCAACAAAATAATCAACCAGACAGATAGAAAGACATTGCATTGTTCTGAAAATAGCAATATTTATTTTTTCAAATCTGTGGCATGTTTATATATATCCCTTTGCTGGTTCATTATGACTGAATACCTACTGATAATTTATCCTATTTATTTTGTGTTATAATACACTAATTTATGTTACAATAAAACTGGAATTTATTCAATACCTACTAATAAAACCTAGAGGACCAATAAAAACAGCAAATAAATATATTCTTTGTTCACATGCATAATAATATCTCATTGGATATATTTAAGACGTAGCTCCAATTTTGGCTAATATAGCAGCTTCCCATTCAGTGTATTCATCAATCTTTCTTTGTACAGTAAATATTAATTCATCTGGAATCATATTGCCAGTCTTGCCAGAAAATTTTAACTGCTCCTTTTTTAATTCTAAATCTTCATGTTCTTTTTGAGTTATGGCCTTGACAAATGACTGTTCTGCCAAGATCTTATCTGCCCATAAAATCCATTCGTCCATCTTTTCCAGAGTCATTTCTCGAGGTGTGAAATTAATGATTCTATTTTTCAATGGTCGATTTGAACTGGTGAGTAATTCTGGTTGAGCTCTAGAAATAATCACATAGATAAGCCCACTTAATAAAGCCCATCTATCTTTAACTAAATTGTTATACTTTCGATATCCAAAAGCTATAGCTTCCATCACTTCATCGGAAGTACCCAATCTAGCACAAATATCTTCAAGCTGTTCTGGTTTAGGATCAGAGTCCTTAGCAATACCCCGTCTTTTCGAAGGTGATAAGGACGGGGAATCACGTACAGCTGCCGAGTCTTCATTATGAGCAAAACTCATGAGATCTTCCAATGTATTTACCGGTAGAGTTCCATCCTCATCTTGGTCAAAAACTAAATCTCGTTTACTTTTTCTAGCTGACTTCGAAGGGGTTCCAGGCGTTCGTCTAGGTGTTCCTCTTGATTTGGTAGGAGAAGATTTTGGTGTTGAAGCTATTCCCAGTAGAGAAGACCGGAAAATGTCGACCAACTTTAAATAAACTTTTGGCGGTACTGGTGCCTGTTTGGATATACTTGAGGGAATAGCATTGATTCCTTCGATCTTTTCAATTGCCAATTGACAACAAATTAAAGCCCTGGCCGGTTCTTCAGTTGGCTTCAACCCCTGGACCTTGCTGTTAGAGTGCAAATAATACTTTGAAGCTAATGAAACAATATCTGCAGGCGGATCAGCTATATCTGGAAATATCCGCTGTAGAGCTGCTTCGATTACTCTCGTACTATTCATTGAAAGCTTTATTTATTTATCGAGCTATGATGATGATTTGATGAGATGCAATAACTTTACTGTATACTGAAATATATCAGTAAGAATTCCCATATAGCACTATCCAATCGGGTATCACTATAACGATCCATATATTACATCTGCTGTGAAAATATCGATTATACGGATTTAATACGCTGATTAATATATTAAATATAGAATAATATATTCTGGCGAGAAATATGCTACGAGAGACTTATATTTAATTCAAAGTTAAACTTATATAAGTGAGAATCCTGTTTTGATGCTTTTTGTAAGTTTCTCGAAGCTTGAGCAACTATAAGGATAGGTAACTACTGTTACTTCTATAGATCCTTTATTGATTAGAGCTGAAAAGGCGGAGAAGTTACATGATAAGAGGTAAAATCGAATTATTAGTGCGAGGAAAACGGAGAAAGATGATTTTTCATTCAATGTAAGCTCGAAAAAGTTTCTATGATAAGCAAATACTTCCGTGCTTGAAAATAATGTATGAAGAATTCCAATTTGTTTTCCAAGCCTTAGACTCGTTTGTTTCTAAGGATATACTCGTTTACGGGGTTAGATGATTCTCCGGAGAATGGTTTCCCTCAGAACAGTCTAAGTGGTCTAAAGAAAGATCATTTTCAGCTCCTATAATTGGTGAAGATTCTCACCGTTATTAGAATACGATTGTACTAAGTCTTCAGTAGAAATAGAGTTTGAGATGGAAGCGTTACAATATGAATATCGCTGTAATATTGATATTTATAAGGATGTAACCACTTAACATTGATAAGATAGTGTTCTTTGTCATGAGCGTGGTCGTTGAAGTCAACTTCCACAGAATTCTGACAGATACGTTTCAGAGCGGAGTGCAAGGTTCAATGTAAGTATAAAGTAATTTCTGCTGATAGTCTGCATAAAGGAATTTACGAGCTATAAGAACTGTATCGTTATCGGAATGATGAGAATTTATTTAGCTTCTACGATGAAGTAGTGGACGGGTGATAAAATGGCAAATATTAAGGAAATAAATTCTTCGGGCATGGAAGTACGCTGTGAAATGATGATTCAAGTAAACAGGCAGAATTGCAAGGATTGTCGCTTAAGTCGGTTACAAACTGGATCGTCTAGATGAGTGTCTGGTAAGTAGGAGTAGTTGCGATGCCAAAAAAAAAAGCCATACCACGCTCACTGGTAATAATCACAGCGACTACGGAGCTCTCCATTCGGTCGGTTAGATCATCATTTATCAATGTGATTGGTCGTAGACATATTAAGGAGGTATCTACCAGGCGACTAGAGATTTGCTACTACGCTTCTTAAAGACAAATAACTCGTTTGGAAATATCTTCAGGTATACCATATAGTCGAAAAATGGATTCAGTCGCTAATAGTATCATTGATTCTACAGTTCTACAAAATCAACTAAAACCTGTAAGATGTAATTACCAATATGATTTATTTTATAGGAACACTGTTTAAAGAAGAGTCATCCCAATAATATTCCAAACTTACGAGCTACTTAACAGTTACAAAAAAAGAAAAAAAACCTGTACTTTTCACAGCGCGAGTATGTACACATTTGATGGGTATCTTGCATATGATATGCGAAGATCTATCAATCGGTTAGCATGTAAAGTAATGTGGGGGAGGATGTCTATAGAGTACGGATACATGTACTAGATGCGGTTAGAGAAAATCTAGTCAAGTAAACTATTACAGGTATTTTAAAAGTTGATCAAAATGAGTGATAATGACTGTATGGGGGTAGTTGAATCTGAAAATAATCAGTCTAGTAAGTAAATATTTTTCCCGGGTTACAATGTATATATACGAAATTCTAACCACTCAAGGTGAACATATCGATGATATCACTGAAGAAAATGACATACCCATCGACGCTGATACACAGCCAGAACCGTCAAATTTTAGAGAGCCAACTACATTAGAATCTCAAAATTTAAGAGGTGATGAGAACCAATTTCCAGATATTTACAGACCTCAAATAAGTCCACCTGGAACCCAGTTGTCGGTCATGATTTCATCATCAATTGAAGCTTCACCTTTGCAGCAAAGCCAGAGCCATCCCTCAGCTTTAGCACAACCACAATTACAACGAATATTGCAAATTGATCAAGCTGCAGTTCAAGCGGATTTCAG
>JAJMBN010000206.1:0-26517 GCA_030572735.1 Sugiyamaella mastotermitis
ATTCTATGATTCAATGAGATAATCAAATTGGAATATCAAATATGTCAATGTTCTTATATATTTGATTTAGCTATTTAATTCTTTGGATAGCGACTCCTGCCCATAGGTGCATATGAGTTATTTTAGATATAGTTATATGATTTTCATGTTCTATAGATAAATTTGATGTTATTATTATTATTATTATAGTAGCTACATCATTTGAAGAATGATCCTTTATAGATTGTTGTAGATGTTTAATAGGAGTCAAATGTCTTTGCTCAGTAATAAATAACCTTTTGATGGGGTTACTGTTACTTAACCGATATTTCACTCTAAGAGCCCTTCTTTTTTCAATGAATTCCAATCTATCATTTATGGGCATGGCTGTATTTTTATAACGATTCGATTCAAGATTAGATTTAAGAAATAAGGGTTTCTTACAAAAACATATAAGGACGGTTGGTGTAGAGGTAACATTCTTGCCTTCCAAGCAAGCGCCATGGGTTCGATTCCCGTACCGTTCAGTCTGAATGTTCAAAAGAACATTTGTTATTTTTTATTTGATTATTTTCGTCTATCTTTTTTATTTCTATTTCATATTGCTGGTGATTTTTTTGACTTTGTTTCTATTAGGGTTGATATAGGATATAATTTTGAGGTTGTCATCTTAAATTGAAATTGTATGTTCTTTATTTTTCATTTTACAGCTTTAGAAAATAATCTATGTTGTTTCTTGTATATTGTATGCGTATTTTTATAACCTGACCAGTTAGCAGTACACATACGTATTTATATGTATTCTATAATACTCTTACAGTGTGATGCCAATCCTGAATATAACAGAACTATTTCCTTCTAACGCTGTATAAAACCAATCAACAGGCATTCATATGAACACAGGTTGGAACCCCAGACCAACCTGCAAACAATAACCAGAGATTCTCAAAATAAAACAACAAGAAAGGAAGAAACACAGAACAGAATGCTATATACTAACTAGTCATAAGAATGCACGACGCAGTAGCATACATGTAATGCACACTCTACCTTTAGCTGATATCCTGGTTAAGAAGTGGCTGGCCTAGTTTCAAGAAAATTTCCTAGACAACTATATATTAAAGGCATCCACGCCATCATCTACAGTACCTGGTACGCCGAACAACCAGAAAAGAATAACACGTCTTAAAAGAAAGTCTAATTTGCACGCATTTTTCTTTCAACATCCTCGAGCTCACCAGGCACGTCTGATCCACACTAGCTGAATTTACATATACCTAGCTTACAGCACAAAGTTAACTATTGTGCTAGCAAAAGCCACAGCACAGGCCTAAGTTACAATAATATACAGCACTGCGTCAACGCGACAGCAAAGCCAGCACCTAAGTCAAGGTAACAAAGTTACCGGTAGAATCTAAAGGGTAAAAAACCTATTCAAGATTGCCAGCCTGCCTTCAACTTAGTATACATTTCACGACTTGACATTCGCTTTGAAATCAAAAAGTTCGTACTATAGAAATAAAAGGAAAAAGAAAGTACGAGAAAACAGTCTAACAATTAATAGAGAACTCTACATTGGAAGGTCCTATTCCCAATGCTTCGATCAATTTCGATTCCACCCTTGACAAGGGCCTTGGTAGCAGCTTCTGTTCTGGGAACAGTGGTTTCTTATTTGGTTCGAAACGCCCAATATAAACAGATCATCAGGATACTGATACAGGAAGCTACTGGCAAACTACAAGAAGGATCAGAATCTCAGAAAATAGAAATTGATATGAGCAAGCTTCCTAACTTTGGCGACCTGGAAACACCTTATCTAACTGCATTGCCATCTCAGTTCATCTTATACCCCTACGTGTTGTTCACCAGTAGTTTTGTAGAACATTCATATATATTATTTGCGACAAGCTTTCTGACATTTTTATTTGCTGGCAGATATTTTGAAAGAATATGGCGATCAAAGCACCTAGCCATGTTTATTGCTATCCAGACTATTATACCTAATTTATTGACATGTATTGTCATGACTGCAATATTTGCGTACACAAAGAATGCCTACTATATTTCAAAGCCAATCTATGGCAGCATTGCTATCCAAACAGGATTTCTTGTAGCGTTCAAGCAACACGTACCCGAACACTCTGTAATACTATTTCAAGGTGTTATCCGAACTCCTGTGAAGTTCTTAGTGATCCCAGCAGTAGCGGCATATACATTATTTGGATCAATCATTGGTTCAGTACCCATGATAGTCTTGGCATGGAGTGGCTTCTTAGTGTCATGGATTTATTTGAGATTCTATAAAGTCTCATACATTGAGACAATGCTTCCTCTGAGCAATTCGTTGACTTCGGGCGAGCGCCAACAAACCAAGATCCGTGGGGATGCTAGTGATACCTTTGCATTTGCTCGGTTCTTTTACCCAGTACCATTGCGTAACGTGGTTGCTGTACTCACAGACCCCATTTATGCTATATTAATTTCACTAAAGATCTGTACATCTTTCAATGACGAAGATGTCGAGGCTAGTAACTACCAAGCTTCTCTAAGAGTAGGAGGAAGTGGAAGTAATACAAGAAATAATAGCGACATAAATGATAGTGACAGAAGAAGAGCATTAGCTTTACGAGAGCTAGGATCTAGACTAGAAAGCCAACAAAAGACTCAACAACAGCAACAGGCGTAAATAATGGTTGTATAGAAATTTCCTAGCAATTATTTAAGGTCACGAATTATGATGGATATCTAATACAAGGGCATACAATTATTATACATATTATTTTTTATATACTTATCAAAAAAAAAAGTTAATTATATGATTATAACCGACACGCTGTAAGCGTTCTTTTTTGTACAAGTCAAAAAAAGAAATATTAAAATACACAAAAGGGTGAAAAATAAAACAAATAAACTAATTAACACGACCCCTCAGAGCCCAATATTTATTGAACTCATCAACACAGGCCTTGGTATGAGGATCGCAATCCAAATTTAATATATAGTCACCCTTGCTGTATTCTAAGTCTGCTTCATGGGAAACTGCGTCAGATCCCGATGGATAAGTACAAAGGTATTTAGCAGGAACCACCGCTAATTTGGATAAATAGGAAGGATGCCATTGTGATAAGTGATTCAAGGCAGAAACCTCAGATCGGCCAAAATTGTAGTATGTTCTATACAATACATCATTCCAAAACTCGATTAAACTGACGGCATATTCACCATTTCGAAGAATAAAAGAAGAAGGATTCAAACCTTCCCAATCCTGGGAGATAATCATTTGAATTTGCTCAGGCTTTGTATATTTATAAGTCTTGATATAATCAGCATTCTTAACAATAGGAACATTTCTCAGCATTTTAGAGTCTAGAGCTTTAGGACTAATTAAGTCCTTGATAATATCAACACTAGGTTCCATAATAATTGCTGATTGATCCAAGTACCAAAAATACTTTGCTTGAGGAAATGCCAATAGGGCAGCTCTCATAATTGAAAGCTTTGCCCAAGATGGGCTTGAGTTAATTGAATTGGAATACTGTTGCTTGAAATCTTGAACAAATCTCACATAAGTACCATAGCCATGAGCCTTGGCATATTCAACTCTATTTTCGATAACTTTTTTGATTTGATCTTCTCTATACTTTTCATAATCAATACCCATAACAAGGACAACGTCAGGAGATGAGCCATGCTTGCCATTATCAAACACAAAAGAAGAAGCAGCCTTTTGGTTCTTACGATCATTGAGGGAAGAAATAGGCAACTTTCTAGAAGGGTCATTCTGACCCTTAGCATTATCATTAGGGGCTTTTTTAGGGACATTATTTGATCTCAACATAGATAAACTATTCATGTCTGGTAAAATAATTGGGTTTGAGGTAATTTCTAAATGTTCAGAATCAGCCCTGATAGGGACATATCTTTGAGGAGCCCATATTATCCCTGATACAATGTAGATGAAAAAAAGCACTAATGCTACTACCGCTAAAATAGCAGTAACTCTGTCATTAATGATGGATAAAAAGCCATCACTACCAGATGACGAACTGAAGAAGGTCGAAGAGGCTGAAGGTGCAAAATCATCTCCTTCAGCTTGGTCACTGTCCTTCGAGTCCAGCTCGTTTTGATGATGAGGCAGAGGTGGGAAGGATACACTAGACTTTTTTCGAGGTCGGAAATTCACACCTAATCCTTTATTAGCCATTTTTATAAGTTGACTTTTCAAAGACTAAAAATTATTCAAGAGAATAGCGGGAAATGTCTGTTATAACACGATATATACAAGTGCTAGTTTTTCTTTTTTTTTTTTTATTTTTTTATTTTTTAGATTTGTTTTTTCCGCTTCTATTCAATAGTCAATAAACTAATATCTAAACCGATACAAATCAAAAAAAAAAAAATTTTCAAGAAAAAAGAAAGGAAGTAAGAATTCCAAATGCAAAAAGGGCTTCAAAATTGGTGTGCCAAAAAAAAAATCAAATACTGTAAATCTTAACAGGCTGGTAATTTCAAATCTCAACCTAATTCTTAAAGAAGAGAACAACCAAAAACAAACAGCAAATGAATGACAAAGAAAGAAAAAAAATAGAATCGTACAATTAAGACTGATAAGTCTACTATCTTGTTTACTAGTGTATCGTTTCCAGGCTTGCTTAATTTGGGTATTTAATCCTTCAGACAAGTAGAACAGGTACAAAAACAGAGAACGTAAAACAGCAATAAATCATACTGTGAGCCGTGTCTTTCGCGGTGATATTATATATTTGTCGTGTGGAGCGGCTTGAGCTTACTTTGACTCGCTTAATAATTTGACAGGGGGGTTAAGCAAGAGAGCTGTAGTTCAAAATACATAATTAGATAAAAAGCCAAAAAATGAGACCTGGTGAGATAATCGATATTATATGAATTCCGCATTTTAAAGTGAATATATATTTTGTGATTAGGATTGGTAAGGTTTTCAGAGGTTAAGGGGGATATCGTTAACGAAACAACTGTATGAGAGGCGTTAAACTAAATTAAGCTATAAAACAACCCAATAACTTATTGCTGGGGTACACTGCTGTCAAACTTTACTTTAAATGCCTCTTTAAATCAACATACACAATGGAATGTTCCATCACTATAATAAAGCCCAGTCAGATTTCATCTAGTGAACGAACTTGTTGCTAATGGGTGACTCACGATCTTAACTATAACTTAATATAAAGTCTGATATGGATCCAGCAAACGGTAAGTTAATTAGTTGTTAACTTAATTTAGCGGTAGACCAAGTAAACAACTGCTCTACTGATGTATTTCCTTTCAGCACCCCCACTATTTCAAGGTAACTAACTAGTTCAATATATCTTTTAGTACAAAAATGAATTGCAACTCAAAGGCTATATACTATTCAGGTATTACTAATTATATGTATAGTACAGTATGAATGCATTATATTTATTGGATTGGAACCGTTCCTTACCCGTTACGGATTGGCAAGAATTAGCATCAAAATGAATGGAGATGGTACCAGTTATATACAATCAAATTATAGATCAATGCATTATATTCAGCAGTTTGTATGACAACCGTTATAAAATCTACTATTCCGGCAAGATGTTTGGGTGTACCGGGATCTCAGGTATCGCATGTTCGGCATACCCGAAGCAGATTAAGAAGGCATAACCGGCATAACGGCCGGACGCACTAGAATCACTACCTGAGTGCCTGTATAAATAAGTAGAAAGCACTAAAAACAATTGAGTTTGTTCAATAATATTCGTTAGATATTATTGCTTTTTCTCACTTTATTAGTTGAAATGTTGGCCGAACCTCTGTTCACTTGACAACAAGTGTACGAAATATCATTTTAGCGCCGGCAAGATATGTTTTGAGTATCAAAATGAGAATAATCTCTTGTTACAATCCATTGAAAAGGCTGTTCTGAGCAAGAAAACCGACAATAAGCGTAGCAGTAGTAATAAAGATAACAAGGTAATAGCGCTTATTACTGCATCACAGCCTTGCTGCTGAAGATCATGATGGAGTTTTAGTTCTTAGGCTCATAGTATTATAGCGGAGCTAGCATGCCGGTGACAGTACCGATAAAACTAGTGAGTTAAGCCAGGTTGGGAAGCCAACTGAACCGCAATGCGCTACACTTGAGTTTTCCTTTTTTGTTGTTTTTTTTTTTTTTTTTTTTTTATTTTTTTATTTATTTTATTTTATTTTTTCTTTTTATTATTAGATATTATACATTTAGGAAGAATTTACCGAATCGGTGTCCGTATTCTGAGAGTATAAATAAATACTAGTTTGTCTATTAGTTGGTTCAACATCATCACAAAAATGTCTGGATCCGATCGAGAGTCGCAGAAACAATTCGACAATGATGTTGACTACGTATTTGAGCCTCCTCATAATGCTGAGATCTTAAGAATTCATTCTCATCCTGACCCCAAACATTTAGAACTTAACGAAGCTGACCCTTGGAAATATCCAATTGACGCTGATACAGGGTTACGTATCGTTGATTTTCTTCCAGTAGATAAACATGATCCTCGACAATGGTCAAAAACCAGGAAATGGGTCATTACTTTTATTTTAGGACTTCTGTGTTTTAATGTCGCATTTGCTTCTGCTATTGTAACTGGTGATATGGACCACCCAGGAGAATATTTTCATGTTTCTCAAGAAGTGATAATTTTGACTGTTACTCTTTTTGTTATTGGTTTCGGTATTGGTCCTTTAGTATTCGCACCTGTATCTGAAGAACTGGGTCGTCAGATAGTGTATATTGTTACATTGTTTTTTGGGGTTGCATTCATTATCCCTTGTGCAGTTGCCAAGAATATTGGTACATTACTTGTCGGTAGATTGATCGATGGTATTGCATTTTCTGCTCCAATGACCATTATTGGAGGGAGTTTAGCAGATATGTGGATCAATGAAGAAAGAGGCGTTGCTATGGCCGTATTCTCAGCAGCTCCTTTCATCGGCCCTGCTATTGGACCCTTGGTAGGTGGGTTTATCGGAGATTATGTATATTGGAGATGGATTTATTACGTATTACTCATATTTACTGGTGTAGTGTTCGCTCTTGTTTGTATTTTAGTACCTGAAACTCATCATGCTACTATATTAAAGCGACGAGCTTTGAAACTAAGAAAGCTGACTGGTGATGATAGATACAAGACCACCAAAGAGATGGTGCCTCAAAAACTATCAGAAGTTGTCAAAGTTACTCTTCTCCGTCCTATTTTATTACTAAGCGAGGTTATTGTTTTCTTGATTACTATATACATGTCTGTGATTTATGGACTATTATATATGTTCTTTTTTGCATATCCAGTTGTATTCATGGAAGGTAAAGGATACTCCGCTCATATTACTGGAATATTGTTTATCCCAATTGCAGTGGGAGTATTGTTAGCTACATTTTTATCACCCTTGGTCAACATAGATTATAACAAGAGAGTTAAACAATGCATCGATAAAGGCATTGATCCCCCACCAGAATTACGTCTTTATCCAATGATGGTTGGGTGCTGGTTTGTACCTATTGGACTTTTCATCTTTGCTTGGACATCTTATCCAACTGTTTCTTGGGTTGGTCCTACATTAGCAGGTCTTCCTACTGGATTCGGATTCATCCTGCTTTATAACTCAGCAAATAATTATCTTGTCGATAGTTACCAGCATTACGCAGCATCTGCTTTAGCAGCTAAGACATGTATAAGATCATTCTGGGGAGCAGCAGTCCCTTTATTCACCATTCAAATGTACCATCGACTTGGGTATGAATGGGCTGGAAGCTTGTTGGCATTTATATCATTAGCTTGCTGTGCTATCCCTTATTTATTTTTCTGGTACGGAGCAACTATCAGACAAAAATCAAAGTATGCCTATGCTGGTTAGCTTCCCTTATATACCAGGAGGCGGGGGGTTATATGAACGTATATCGGTGAAATAATTAAATTCGCTCCGGTCAGCCCAATTATCTCAAATACTATCAGAACACAATCGGGTATTATTAGGCCGAGATTTGGTGATTAATCAATAAAAGACTAAGCAGGTTTAAGTTAATCGCTCAGCTTTAATCTAAGTCTGCAACTGCCGTTCCTATGCTATGAATTCTGTTGTCGAACAGTAAAAGCTATATACACAAAAGTAAGTTATACTTCCCATCCGTTAATATTGACTGAAAAAAGGCATTATTAACCTAATTTTTAAATTTTTAATATTCAAAGTATTATAAATTCAAACAATTATGTATAGACATCACTGATCAGTAGAATAGGACTAAGATATCAAACCCATGTTCTTCACGTGCAAAGTTAATATATTACACTATGAACTATCGAATTAAGATATTTAAACGGTGGTAAATATTAAAATTAAAACTCAAATTAATACAATATCAACCATATAATCATGCATAATAGAGAAGAGCCCTCGTATGACGATTCATCCATTGATCTAGTGTATGAAAGCCAATCCACAAGTAAGAGATGCATAGAATCCATTCGCATCCTTGACCCCAAACACTTCGAACTCAACGATGAGGACCCCTGGGAATATCGAATTGATACAGAAAACAGTGTTTAGAATAGTTGAATTTCTTGAGCAGGATTGAGATGACCATCGACAATGGTCCAAATCCAGTAAATGGATGATAGCAGTAGTGCTTAGAATTGTTTGTTTTACAGTTGCATTTGCATCAGGTATTGTTACAGGAGATATGGATGTACCAGCTAGACACTTCCATGTTTCCGAAGAAGTAATTATTCTTACCTTAACACTTTATGTAATTGCATTTGGTGTTAGGCAATTGGGTTTTGCTCCAGCTTCAGAAGAGGCTGGGCGTAACCTGTTTATGTCATTACAATATTCTTTGGAGTTGCATTCATTATCCCTTATGTAGTTGCCAAGAATATTGGACCTATACTTGTTGAAAGATTATTGATGGTATTGCATTTTTAGCTCCAATTACTATTATTGGTAGGAGTTTAGCAGATATGTGGATCAATGAAGGAAGAGGTGTAGCAATATCAGTATTTTGAGCAGCACCTTTCTTGGGACCAGAATTTGGACCTTTGGTGGCCACATTCTTGGAAATTATGTATATTGGAGATGAATTTACTATGCACTTCTTATCTTAAATGGTGTACTTTATATTCTTGAAGTGGATGCAGTCCCTGAAACACATCACCAGATTATTCGTGCTAAAAGGTCTAAGAAGATTATCAAACTTACTGGAGAAAATAGATACCGAAGTCTTCGACAATTGGTAAGCAGAACTTTGCAGAAGTATCTAAAAAGTTACTTTAATTCAGACCTAATGAATTATTCACTGAAGTGATTGTGTTCTTAGTAACTCTTTACATGTCAGTCATTTATGGATTGTTGTACATGTTTTTCTGAGGTTATCCAGAAGTATTTTCTGAAGGAAAACACATAACAGATCATATCACGGGTCTTTTATTTATCCCTATCAGTGTTGGTGTAATAGTTGCCACATTATTATCTCCTTATATTAATAAGAATTATAACCGAAGAGCTCAGGTTTATGCACAAAACGGGGGAGTTCGACCTCACCCTGAGTTTAAGACTTATTCCTACGATGATTGGATGTTGGTTTGTTACCAGTTGGATTATTTATTTTTGCATGGACTTCTTATCCACGATTGATCTGGTTAGATCATACACTAGTAGGATTTCTTTGCGGAGTTGGCTTTATTCTTTTGTATAACTCAGCCAATAATTACATGGTCGATTCATATAAGCACATCATGCAGCTTCAGCCTTAGCAGCAAAGACATTTGTTAGGATCGATGTGAGGTGCAGCTGTACCATTATTCACTATTCAAAATGTATCATCGACTTGGATACGAATGGGCTGGCAGCTTATTAGCATATATTTCTTTGTCATGTTGTGCTATTTGTGCTATTCCTTAGTTTACTTTTACGGAGAAAAGAGTTGTGAGAAATCCAAGTATGCTTACAATGTATATTGAACTTGGACTAATTCTCGGTAATACAGCAGTTATAGAGTAGGTAACTCCTGCCATGCAACTTAAACTATATTTACAAAATCTAGACGCTTTTCAACCCGCTTTAAAAAGCTGCTCCTATTTAGATTCAGCAGTATTATCATTATATATACCAAGCTTATTTATAAACGTTTAATATTTATTATAAAAATATTTCTTATCATTTTTAGGTTTTGTTTTGCTCTAGGTTGGCCGGCTCCGCTTACGGACAACCGGCATGTTGTCCGCTAGACTTATCTTCATATTTATTTCAATACATCTCAAATGGCTAATCTCTGGATTTCTTCTAAAACCACCCACTTATCGCCATTTCCATCAAGCACAGAAGTGTTGCTCTCTGTATTAAGTCTATCAGCTTAAGTTAGCCATTGGGGCAACCTCTGAAAGTAGTTACTCTATATACAACAATACCTATCATTTATTGCAGGATTATTGATCAACACTGTACTGTAATACAAGAAATTAAATTTGCTCCTTAAACAGCTATTCATTTTTCCATCCCTATAGTATATTTCCGCTGGGCCGTTAGCTTCGGCCCGTCTGACCTTGTCGAATGATTTCCTAGCACTCCATTATAATGGCTGTAGGGTATGGCTCCTAACTGGTATAGGGCATGCATCCTTATTTAGGTAAGATTGTGGGGTGTGTACAGAAGTACAGCAGCACAGGTCGATAAGTCTATTTTAACCAGTTCGCACATGGACTGAGTAACCATAGCTGAGAGTCATTTTAACCAGTGCTGGAAAAAATCATCCCCCCAATGGTATTTGTGAACAAAAATTTCGTTAACAAGAATTAGATCCCCAGTAGTGACCCGCAAGGCGTACCCAAAGGTTAGATGACTCCTCCAGTAGTTTGTATGAACAAACCGATTTCAATTTATACTTGTTTTATTAGGTTTCCTGTAATTTAATAAGGGTATTAAAATCGACTATTTTTTAAATATCAATTCCTATAAGGTAATATTATAAACCAGCTGATAACCATCTTCAAAGGTGCTGGCAAAGAGCCAAATTTTGGTGTGGGTTGTTTGCCCCGCATCTTCATTTCGTATGGAGGTACGGGTATATGCCAAGTCACTTGACGAATACCTCCTTATTCCAAATATATATAAAATATTTGCTCCTCTTAATCCATCTGTCCGAAATCTATCCTATCTGTATAAATACAGTAAATAATTCCCAGTAAGGAGAAACCTTCATTTTGAACTATATTATTTTTATTTTTCGCTTTTGATTAGCCATTTTATTTTGGATTGCTAGACCATGTCAAAAGTTCCAGTAGTTGCTGAGGCCCATGGAGTAGACCTTGTACACCCTCCAAAGGAGTTTGCTGATAACCATCCAGGTATTCCTCATTTACAAACTATTAAAGATTATGAGAAACTTTATAAACAATCAATTAGTGATCCTAATACATTCTGGGGTAATCTTGCCCGTGAATTATTAACATGGGATAAGGATTTCTCTACTGTCAAGAGTGGAGGTTTTGAATATGGTGATATTGCTTGGTTTTTAGAAGGACAGCTCAACGCTTCTTACAATGCTGTTGATCGACATGCGTTGAAGGACCCTTCCAAGCCTGCTATTATTTACGAAGCTGATGAGCCTGGTGAGGGCCGAATTGTTTCATATGGTGAGTTATTGAGAGAAGTGTCTCGAGTGGCCGGTGTCCTACACTCTTTTGGTGTCCGAAAGGGTGACACTGTGGCCGTATATTTACCAATGATTCCCGAAGCAGTTATTACTTTATTGGCAATTGTCAGATTAGGTGCTATCCATACTGTCGTCTTTGCTGGTTTTTCTGCTGGATCTCTTAAAGACAGAATTATCGATGCTGATGCTAAGGTAGTTGTTACTGCCGATCAATCTTATAGAGGAGGTAAAGTCATTGAAACCAAGAAGATTGTTGATGAGGCTTTGAAACAAACTCCTAATGTAAAGCACAACCTTGTTTTTAGACGAACTGGAAAGAAGGATTTGCCATGGGTTGAGGGAAGAGATTACTGGTGGCATGAAGAGATTGTCAAGCACAGACCTTATTTTCCTCCTGTCCCAGTTGCTTCTGAGGATCCCATTTTCTTACTCTACACTTCTGGTTCTACTGGTAAGCCCAAGGGTGTAGTCCATGCTACTGCTGGTTATTTATTAGGTGCTGCTGCTACCACAAAGTATGTTTTTGATGTCCACAGTGATGATATTTTATTTACTGCTGGTGATGTTGGTTGGATTACTGGTCATACTTATGTAGTTTATGGTCCTTTATTACTTGGTGCTGCCACAGTTGTTTTTGAAGGTACTCCTGCCTACCCTAATTTCTCCAGATATTGGGATATTGTCGATGCCCATAAGATCAGTCACTTTTATGTTGCTCCTACTGCTCTTAGATTGTTAAAGAGAGCTGGTCTTAGTTACATTCACCATGATTTATCTTCTCTTAGAACCCTTGGTTCTGTGGGTGAGCCAATTGCTCCTGATGTATGGACTTGGTATAATGACAATATCGGTAAAGGTAGGGCTCACATTTGTGACACTTACTGGCAAACTGAAACTGGTTCTCATATTATTACTCCTATGGCTGGTGTCACTCCTACCAAGCCAGGTAGTGCTTCTTTCCCAATGTTTGGTATCGATCCAGTTTTGATTGATCCTATCTCTGGTAAGGAATTAGAAGGTAACGATGTTGAAGGTGTTTTAGCCATTCGAAGCCCATGGCCATCAATGGCAAGATCCGTATGGAATGCACATGAAAGATACCTTGAGACTTACTTGAAGCCATACCCTGGGTACTACTTCACTGGTGATGGTGCAGGAAAGGACCATGATGGTTACTACTGGATCAGAGGAAGAGTTGATGATGTTGTCAATGTCTCTGGCCATAGATTATCCACTGCTGAAATTGAAGCAGCTCTCATTGAGCATCCTGCAGTTGCTGAATCTGCAGTCGTTGGTATTCATGATGATTTAACTGGCCAAGCCGTTAATGCCTTTGTTGCTCTCAAGACCAAGCCTGAAGATGCTGCTAGTACTAAGAAGGATTTGATTTTGCAAGTTAGAAAGTCCATTGGACCTTTTGCTGCTCCTAAGAATGTCCTTTTAGTTGATGATTTACCAAAGACCAGATCT
Organism: Sugiyamaella mastotermitis; assembly: GCA_030572735.1. Classification (NCBI taxonomy): domain Eukaryota; kingdom Fungi; phylum Ascomycota; class Dipodascomycetes; order Dipodascales; family Trichomonascaceae; genus Sugiyamaella; species Sugiyamaella mastotermitis. Next base: position 13,136 of record JAJMBN010000206.1, read on the forward strand.
GGTAAAATCATGAGGCGTATTTTAAGAAAGGTTCTTAGTGGTGAAGAAGATTCCTTGGGAGATATTTCTACTCTATCGAATCCTGACATTGTTGAGCATATTATCAATGTCGTTCACAGCACAAAGCACTAATTTTCTTTTTTTCTATATGTTTATCTAAGAATAGTAATGTATAGTTATATATTAATAATTATCCCTGAGACGAATTAATCTGAATCCCGCATGAACTGTTGCTGTCAGGTGTCGATTCACCGGCTGTTACCATTCCTGTCGGAAGGTTCTACAAACACGAAATGCATAATAAAAATAATAACTAATAAACAAAAGAAAATATACACTCAGTTAAACTAGCGCTTTATAAAATGGTCATAAAAAGATTAAGTAATAAGACCTCCATTTATATATATGTATTAGAATTAAACTTTGGTTCATTCTTTCCGGTCTGTACCACTGTGTCGTATAAATAATCGGAATCACTCTGAACCTTCCAGCGTACAGAGCAATGCTAGGTGCTGCTAAGGTTGAAATGGTCGTTAACTAAAATAAACTGTTCAAAAAATGGTGAATGATTAACAACCCTAATAATAAGTGATCGGAGTTACAAGGACTTATTAACCATTTAGGGAAAAAGTGCATCATCTAACAATTAATGATAATATCGGAAACATGGAGACAAGCTCGAGCATAATATGTATTACATTATCACCGATGAAGCCTCGAGAGCCGCAAACTGATCCTAATTAGTATAAAGTTCTTAGATACTCGCGGGACATTGGACTAACTTAAAATATATAAGAAGCTAGTTTTCCACTAAATCTATTCTAAATTAAATAAGAGAATAAAATGGCCGTACGAACAATCACTGGAAAAACTGTTTTGATCACTGGTGGTGCTAAGAATTTGGGTGGTCTAATTGCAAGGGACTTAGCAGCTCATGGTGCCAAGGCTGTGGTTATCCACTATAACAGTGCCTCTAGTGAACCAGAAGCCAAACAGACAATTGCTGCTATTGAAAAAGCTGGTGCTAAGGCTGTTGCACTACAAGCCGATTTAACTACCGCTTCTGCAGTTGAAAAGCTCTTCGATGATGCCGTCAACGCTGTTGGTAGAATCGATATTGCTGTTAACACTGTAGGTAAAGTTCTCAAGAAGCCTATTGCTTCTATCTCCGAGGAGGAATATGACTCTATGAGTGCTGTGAATGCCAAAAGTGCCTTTTTCTTTATAAAAGAAGCTGGAAACAATGTGAATGATAATGGTTCAATTATAACTATTGTTACTTCCCTTCTTGGTGCCTACACTCCCTTTTATGCCGCTTATGCTGGGTTGAAAGCTCCCGTTGAACATTTCACTAGAGCTGCTTCAAAGGAGTTTGGTGAAAGAGGAATCTCTGTCACCGCAATTGGTCCTGGTCCTATGGATACTCCATTCTTCTATCCTCAGGAGGGTCCTGAAGCTGTAGCATATCATAAAACTGCTGCTGCCTTATCCGGTCATACCCAATCAGGTTTGACTGAAATTGACGATATTGTCCCTTATATCCGATTCTTGTCTACTGAAGGATGGTGGATGACTGGGCAGACTATCCTTATTAATGGAGGTTACACAACTAAATAATTTAGCTTAAAATATTTTCTACATACTAATTTAAATCAATGTTTAGTAGACATAATAGTTTATACTATCACTTCAGTTGTCATGTCATAATAAATAATATGGTTAGTTACGTTAGTTAACAAATTAAATTAACTTTTTAGCTATTAACCGTTACAGTATGCATAACTTGATAGCCTGGGATATATACCCTGCAACCAGAAAAAAAAGACTGCTGTGAGTATAAAATTTCTAAAATGATAAATTTACTCATAGATATGCAAAGTTATTATATGATCATAAAATTCGGATAAGGTAATATTAAAGTCTTATTTAAAGTTTTAGAACAGTAACAGTTGCTTAAACACCAAAATGGTCCTAACCCAGGAGGCATACCTGCAGTTAATATATGAATCCAGGAGAGTATTCACCATTTCAAGGATCATATGAAGTAGAAGAATTCTCAGTTTAATGGTTCGTAACATAAAATTACACGAATCATCGAAGCGGCTTCTTGATCATGAGTTTAAAGATCAGTCAGGTCAGGAGTATGGTGCTACCGAATTTGGTGGATTCGGCCAGTATATAGCCAATAAAGTTATTAAGCTTCAGAACCAAGCTCAAGAGGCAGCAAGCATCAGTGGTAAAGAGTTGACAGAAATCTTCAAGGGATGTGTAATATATATTACAGGATATACCCAACCACCATTACCCGAACTCAAACGTTTGATTACTATGAATGGAGGAATCCATTGTCAATACTTATCTGGAAAATCTTATGCTACACACATTGTGGCGACCTCTTTGACTGCAAGAAAACGACAAGAATATGCTAAATATAAAGTTGTAACACCAGACTGGGTAGTAGATAGTATTAAAAACGGACGCGTATTACCATGGTCTAACTATAGGACAATCAAGGTTGCAAGATCAGTAATAACACCTCCGCGTTTTCGAAACAGCCCTTCTAAATCCTCATCAACACCAAGGGCTGAAGATATACAGCCATCTTCGCCATCATTGTCACGAAAGACTAGTTCTCCAATTAAGTTTAAAGAATTTGATTTATCGGATATTGGATCTGAATCAGAAATAGAGCAAGAAGAACTACAGCCATGGCGTCCATTGTTCACAGATGTTCCTACTACTATGCCAAGTGGAGATCAGGAACGGAACAATTTTAAGGAGGATGGTAACCAATATATTGTTAACAATTCAATAGATCAATCGGAAGGGGGTCTGATACCTCAATACCAAGACCATACAGGGGAGGTATTGAAGAATCTTAAAGTGAACTGCCTAGATCCCGATTTTATACCATCATATTACAGAAACTCGAGACTACATCATCTAAGTACCTGGAAGGCAGATTTGAAAAGAAAGTTTCAAAAGATTGCAGAAGACCAAAATAAAAAAGCCAGTCAGAATTCATCGAAGCAGCTCATAAAGCAGAAAGTCATCATGCATGTTGATTTCGATAGTTTTTTTGTTGCCATTGCTCTTCTGCGACACCCTGAACTCAAAGGCAAGCCGGTATGTGTTAGTAATAGTACTTCAGGTAACTCCGATGTTGCAAGTTGTAACTATGTTGCTCGTAAGTTTGGAATTCGAAACGGCATGTGGGTGTCACAAGCAATTAAGAAATGTCCAGACTTGGTATGCCTTGATTACGACTTTGAGGCCTATGAGAAGGCCTCTAATGCTCTATATCAATCTATACTTAGCATCGATCCAGACCTCATATATCCAGTTTCCGTTGATGAAGCACTTCTAGATGTTTCATCTGCTGTAGCAGGATCTACTGTTGAAAAGGTGTCTGCTGCATTAAGAAATAAAATTAGGGAACTGTCCGGTATAGAGGCAAGCGTAGGTGCTGGGCCCAATGTACTTCTAGCTAAAGTTGCTCTTCGGCTAGCCAAGCCTGCTGGACAAAAGTATATCCCGAAAAAGGAAGCTCTTAGTACCTTGGATAACGTTCTTATACGAGATCTTCCTGGCGTGGGATATCATGTTATGGGAAAGCTAATGGAAAGATTTAATATTCAAAAAACTGGACAATTGAGAGGCTGTAAAAGGGCCGAATTAGAAGAACTTTTAGGCTCTAAACTTGGTGCAAAGCTATATGATTATGCTTTTGGGGTCGATGACACTGATATATCTGTTATTCCTGGACCAAAATCGATAGGCGTCGAAATCGCCTGGGGAATTAGATTAAAATCAGTGGCAGATGTTGACCTCTTTCTGACTAATTTTTCCGAAGAATTGAGCATTAGAATGAAGCACATTGACGTTATGGGGTCACATTTGACGTTGAAAATTTTAAAGAGAGCTGAAAATGCCCCTATAGACCCACCAAAGTATATGGGATGCGGGGAATGTGATGTTTATTCAAAATCCATCCAACTCGAACAGAAAACAAATGATAAGAAGATAATATCATCTGCAGTGATTAAACTCATCAAAACCTTTTCTTGTCCCCCTGTAGAGCTCCGTGGTATTGGTATTCAGTTCAAACTGGATTCTCCTGAACAAGATTCTAAAATTACAAAGGATAAAAAGCAGGCTAGAATGACACAATTTGTACAAAAATCTAAAGTTATACACTTTCATACAGCAAATATACAGACAGATACCCCAAATGAAGAAACCAGGGAGAAATCTGTTTCTCCCAAGAAGGTGATGTTGCCGGTGATACCCAGAACTAATAGAGCTTATCTGACCTTTACACAGGCTCAAAATCGAATCGACCAATCTGTTCTTGATGAGTTACCAACCCAGATTCGTGATGAGGTGCTTCAGTATCATGGTATAAAAGACACTAAGAAGAAAACAAAAATAGTCGCAGAGTCAGATATTATTGAGCATAAGATCATCAGTCATACCGCTGATTATATGACGTCAAATCTTTTTGGGAAAAAGTCTCCAACCGAAGTCCGTAACTTGTGTAAGGCATGGATAGACTCATGTCGTAACAACGGACCAGTCTATGAGGATGTTTGCCTTTTCGAGCAATACATGCTAAATGTCATTATGCAAGACTTGAACTGGATTAAAATAGTTAATCTATTGGATTGGATGGAAGACTATACCAAAAAAGCTAGTGGCTTAAAATGGAATGTCCTAATTAATATTTATAAGCAGATAATGAAAGAACAACTGCTAACTCATAGAGGATTAAAGCTAAACGATTAATGATACTACGACACAATAAATTATCATAAAAACAAATTAAATTTTTTAAATCGTAGAATATATATAAGAGAGTATCTAAAGATGCTAAACAATTTATTTAGCTTCAACGATACGCAAAGTGTTGGAGTGACCGAGACCACCAGTCCATCCTTGGATAACAACAACAGTTTCACCCCTGTTAAGGATACCGAGATCAATACCTTGTTGCATACCCCAATATAATCTTTGCTCAACATCTTGTTGCCATTGCTCAGCACTGCTAGCACGGGGTTCAGGGTAAAAGAAGGGGTAAACACCTCTGTAAAGGTGGACATATCGGGAAGCAGACTCGTTTCTGGTGACCATGAGAATGGGGCAGTTAGGTCTGTACTTAGAACAGAGACGAGCAGTAGAACCACTGGTAGAAAGGACAATGATGGCCTTGGCTTGTTGCTCAAAACTAGCGGCAACGGCAGCAATGGCGACAGTCTCACTGGTGCTGGTAGGTCTAGGAGCCAAAGATCTGAGCTCGTTGAAAAGTGGTTGGTAAGCAATGGCCTTTTCAGCGACAATACAGGTCTCATGCATCATAGAGACAGCCTCAATGGGGTACTTACCCTTGGCAGTTTCACCAGACAACATGACACAATCAGCACCATCAAGGATGGCGTTACCAACATCAGAAACCTCAGCACGAGTAGGTCTGGGGTTGTAAGTCATAGACTCGAGCATTTGAGTGGCACAAATAACGGGCTTACCAGCAAGGTTACATTTGGCAATAAGTTGCTTTTGAACAATGAAAACCTTGGAAGCAGGAATCTCAATACCAAGATCACCTCTAGCAACCATAACACCATCAGTCTCCTTAAGGATATCATCGAAGTTGTTGACACCTTGTTGGTTCTCAATCTTGGCAATGATTTGAATATGCTTACCTTCCTCACCGAGGACTTCTCTGATATCTCTGATATCTTGACCAGTTCTGATGAAAGAAGCAAAAACCATGTCGACATTGTTCTTGACACCGAACTTAAGATCGGCCTTGTCCTTCTCAGAAAGAGCAGGCAAGTCGACATCAGTGTTGGGGAGGTTAACACCCTTGTGAGAAGAGATGAAACCGTTGTTGACGGCCTTAGCCTTGATGGTCTTTTCGTCAACAATCTCGAGAACTTCAAAAGACAAAACACCATCGTCAACGAAGATGATCTTGCCAACATCAATAACCTTGGTAATGTTCTTGTAGTCAACGTACATGGTGGTACCATCAGACTTGTCAGCAAAAGCAGAGTCAGTGGTGATGGTAATCTCGGTACCAGCAGAGATGGGGTAGTCCTTGGAATCAATGGTGTTACCAGTTCTGATTTCAGGACCCTTGGTATCAAGAGCAATAGCTAAAGGTCTGCCAGGGAAAACCTTGGTAGATTCTCTAGCATTATCAATGACGGATTGATGGTAAGAGTACTCACCATGAGAGAAGTTCATTCTGACAATATTAAGACCGGCTATTATTTAAGGTTAGTAAACTCACATACATAATCTGTGATATTAACAAGAACAAGCATATAAGCCGCATACATTAATCCGCATCAGACCGATGTGGGGCGCATTCAGGCAGTTTTTCCGAAGTATCCAATGATCCGATATTGCAATTGACCAGATATGACAGCATAAAAGAAAACTAGCTAACTAGTAAGTAATAGGTTTTTTTGATGTATATGCACATCAGAAAATCACGCTGTTATGTTAACTTAATTCGAGTGTAACTTCTAATTAACCCAAACTAAAAATAATTTATGGGCTGATAAGGCTGTTTGTTGTCCGTTCGAGTGGGAGTCAGCCGATATTGAAATGTGGGTAGAAGATAAAATAACCTTTTTTTTTAAAAAAAAGGAAACAACTCATAATTATTTGACAACCAATTCTAGTTTCCAATTGAAATTGAATTGAGGTGCTTTTTAGTGTACGACTTTTATTTCAAATCAGAGATCTCATAAATCACTGACAGAGTTGATAAAGACGTATCAATTGATTATTGTAGTATTGTTGTTCCTTTGTATATGCTTCACGTAGTCAATTGCAAAATATATCACCGACATCCGCTGAAAAAAAGCAGATAAATGTATATTACTAAAGTTGAAAAGTTGTAAACTTACCCTTTCTGAGCTTGACCAAGACTTCAACACTGTTGGACTTAGGACCTATAAATCAGTTAGAATCAATCATCTTAAATGAAATAAATATAAAAGCCAAAGACTCAATTATCCAAAATATTATCAAAACTTACCAATAGTACCGATGATAGAAGATCTTCGGTAGTTTCTGGAAGGAAGACTTTCTGTGTCCAAAGTGGTAAGCCACTGGAGATTAGAAGTAGGATTGTTGTTATAAATCATGATGATCGGTTCGGAGATAGGTAAATTAAAGAATCCCTTTTAATAAATATAACAAAATGAATCACCACAAAAAATCCAAGTAAATAGAGATTTAGAGGTTGAGAAATTGAGAAAGGATATGTCCGGTTCTTTATAAGTGAAGAACGGGAAAGAGGAAAAAAAAAAAGGAAAACAAATAAAAAGCAAAGAAAGCCCACTTTGACGACCGGTGCTGAGATTCTATAAAAGAGGTGGGCAGACAGCAAGCCGATTAGTTGAGCAGCAGCTTTATGCTTATAATAGTGATTGGGACAGAGCTAAAAAAGAAGAAAAGGCACAAAAAAAAATTAAATAAAAAGAAAAAAAACCTGCTATAAACAAAATAATATTATTATATAATAAAAGCAAAATAGTAAAACCAAAAAAAAGAACCCTGTTGCACGCATATAGGAATTACAACTAAACGGCCTCAAGGTCACTTTACAAACTTTAGACTTGTACAAAGGTGAGAGATATTTGAAATTCCAGTAACTAGTTACAGCTGTCGGGTTTGCGTTGCGTTGATTGAGATAATAAAGATCATCCAGCATGCGGAAATAGGCCTATGATTATTGATCCATGTCGAGAGATTTTCTAATGCACTACAACATCTAATGAAATAAAACGCATATTAAATAAACAGATATAAACAACTCAATTAACAATTAACAGGTGGATGTGCTGTGATCAATTAGGTTCAGCGTCGGATGTCACCCGTTTTAACAATAGAAAATGCGAACTGCTCATTGACGGTGATGCTAATTCAGGATAATTACCTTCTTGGCCCTCTGGACAGGCTGGCACCTCTGGGAACATAGTTAGTGCTTGAACCATGCTTCCGCACTGGACAGAGATAACCCAGATGGAACAACATGTTGGAAAGGCAGCAATGCCACCAGCCAACCAGCCAACCAGGCAATAAAGACGCGACCGTTTGTTGGGTGAGTGAGCATATAGAAGAGGGGTTACATGTTGCGCCGCTGGTGAGAGCATGTTAACTTGGACTAATCACATAAACGGGAACTGCTGCTTTTTACCGACTTCTTGACTGGTTGAAACAAATCATTAGTTCTTAATAGCTATTTTATATATCATGATTATAACCCATTGCTGGAATTAATATATAGCCATTTTATACTAAATAGCATTTTTTTTTTTGTAATCTATTTAAAATTCCAATTTTACAGGCCACCGTCAGCGAGAAAATCTTGTAACATTGTTAAGCGACATGTAATGTTGACTGTTAACTCTAGTTGACTGAAAATTTCATCATGTTTCCAGTGTGCCTTGCTGCATATCTGTACTGATTGATATTCAACTCTGTCGGTTAACAAAGTTAGGCGTATCAAGGAAACAGCGGTAAAAGGAAATAAGGTATATAATAGATACCATTTAAATTGGAGAAATAAATAGTTATTAATCATTAATTGCTGATTTGTTTTGTATAATGTCCAATAGCTCAATGCCCCTTTTATGCCTCTGCATATCCGCTTCCTGTACTGTGATGTATACAAATGAGGCTAATATTCAGGCTAGAGTGGATAAATTTGACGGTCCGGAGAAACCTTGTTCTGGCCAACAGTTTACAAATTAATAAGCTGCAATGGAATTTCCAGCGGCACCACCACTATTTGGACGAGTAAGTTAAGTTACAGTTAAGTTACAGTAACTTTTTGACAACCAGATTCTGGTGCTACAATGCAATAACTGCCAAATATGGATGGGCCACCGTACCTAAAGTATTAAAAGTAACTTACTACTTGGGCCCAAATCCATATGAATCGAATTATCCGGAACCCGCGGCCGATACTGCGATCAACACCCATGCTGTTGCGGTGGACATATATTTATGGACAGTAACTTTACTTAACTGTTAACTGCCTAACTCAGGGACCTTTATTTTTGAGGGCTTTGATTGATTACCAAGTTGCTAAGCCAAAACAAATGATGTCACTGAGCGTGGTATCACTCACTGGCTATAAAGATTCATTCATGATAACAAACTGTGAAGACCTTTTCTCAAAGGCAAGAAGATGTGATATGATTCTTTAGCGATAGAAACCTTAGAAGAGCCTGATTCCATTTGTTCTATACCCACCTTTATGTTCTAATCCTTGCAATTATTAGGAACCCAATGATCAGAAAAACTGATTTAAATTCAAATGAGAATATCACCTGATCCAACTTAAAATTCATCTTGGTTGGCAGGAAACTTTTATACGAGTTGATATCTGCCTCTAATCAATTTAGGGTCCATCATGTCAATCAAAGCGATAGAAGTGATCATCACCCATGCTGTGAATCCCTAGATACCAGTTAACGTTTTTAGTTACCATTAACCAATGCCCATTTGCATTGTTATGTACTTTAAGGGTGTAGCACGAATAACACTCAGTAAGAGGTACCCCAACTTTAGATATCTGGAACTAGACAAGAGGTACCAAAATGTTAACGCTAAGTTAACTTTAACGTCACTAGTTCACAAGATTTTATTTTGATCAATGTACCCCTGAGAAGGATGCAACAACAAAAACTAGAAGCATGGAAATTCGAAAAAGAAATTAAAACACCTATCCAATACTTTCAATAGCTTTTTCGACGGTTATGAACTACTTATTTAATAGATTTTTAAATCGTTGCCAATTTATTGTAGGGAGCTTTTTCAATCTAGCCTAACTTGTAACTGGTTGCTAACTTAGAGTCAGTAACTTAGCCGTTACAAGTGTATGTTCAGTATACAATTAACTTTTATTATTGTTACTGTTAAGTAGCGTTAAAAGTTACTACAGTATAACTTTTTTCTGTTACTGTACATACTGTATATGCGTAAGCCTCTCAGATGAAGGCTGAGATACCAAGAAAGCTTTTCTCTATGTCATCGTTCTACCATTCAAAAAAATAAAATCAAAAAGGCTCTTCATAGAATTTATGAGATATGCAGTATATTAAGTCATTTTAATATCCACTGAAATATAAGGATTTTATAATTGAGCGAGTTGGCAGTCAATGACGAAAACGTGGATAATCGATACTGTATATCCTCCCCCGCCTTGACGACAATTTGACATGATCGAATGCGAGTATATCAAGTAACGACGCATTACTGGTCTTCGCTATGTCCCGTGCAACCCGTACCCCGGGACCTTCGTTGTTGGCAAGAATTTTTAACAAAGTCTTTCCTTCTTTCTTCTTCTACAGCACTTTGTTGTTTAACTGAAAAATTTACAATGTCTGACGAGAGAACTTTCATTGCTATCAAGGTGAGTTTGAAATAGCTGGAATTAAACTGAATTATAAGCATTGAAGCTTCAATTGGTGGAATTTTTGCCATGATTGTTCCATTTTAGTGAGCGTTTTTATGTTTACATGGTCGAATTTGTAGGGACAATTTATGCTAACTATAGCCCGATGGTGTCCAAAGAGGACTCATTGCTCCTATCCTTAGCCGATTCGAGCAAAGAGGTTTCAAGCTTGTTGCTATCAAGCTGACCACCCCCTCTGAGGAGCTTCTTAGAGAGCACTACTTCGACCTCCAAGAGAAGGCTTTCTTCCCTGGTCTCCTTAAGTACATGAGATCTGGTCCCGTTTTGGCTACTGTCTGGGAAGGTAAGGATGTTGTCAAGCAAGGTAGAGCTATCCTTGGTGCTACCAACCCTCTTCAATCTGCTCCTGGTACTATCAGAGGTGACTATGCTATCGATGTCGGTAGAAACGTTGCCCACGGTTCCGACTCTGTTGAGTCTGCTAAGAAGGAGATCTCTCTCTGGTTCAAGAAGGAGGAGGTTGTCGAGTACAAGCCTTCTAACTTCGCTTGGATCTACGAATAAATTACTAATTTGTTGTAATTAGCTGTATATATGTGACTTCTTAATTGAAAGTATCAAATATGAATAAAGTTACAAGGTTAGTGATTGAAATTTTGTCAAAAGAGTAATTGAAAATTAATTAAATTTGATTTGCAGTAATATATATATAGATATATATAGAATTAAATAAACCTGAATTTATAACTTAGCACCAGTCGATCTACCAACTGTACACTTAATGAGTCCATTGGGATCACTTTGTGGGGCATAAACTCTAGCATCGGAACCAGTGTTCTTCAATCCATGGTGCCAGTCCAAATTGATTTCAAAATAATGTTTGTTAGGCAATTCATATCGAACAAAGTCGACCAATGGAACTTGTGACAAAATATCAATAGCCATATTATACATGGTAGCTTGGACAGAAGCAGACTTTTCCAATGCAAAAGTAGTCAAAGTAATGTCTCTGGCAGAGTTGAAAGCATTGTCAAACAAACCTTCACCAGCGACCTTGGAAATTTGACTCAATTGAGTAAACTTGGTCTTATTCCAGAACCAAGTTGCATCAACATCAGTTGACAAGATTCTGTCAGTAGTCTCTTTCAAAGTAGTGTAGTCACACTTGTTGTATCCATAGAACATAGAGCCAGTCGACTTCAATACTGTCAATCCCTTAAGACCAGAAGTAATCTCAAAACAAGCACCAGGCTTATCAGTTTTAGAAACAGTAGCAACTCTGGTTTCAGTACCATCTTGAATGAATGAATGAGGGTGTAATTTGCCTTTGACTTCGTATCTTGTCCATCGGTATTGAATGATAGAAGCATGTGCTGCATGAATGTGTGAATATTTGGCCAAAAAATGGTCAACTAAGGTACTTCCAAATAATTCAATAGGCCAAACCTCAGTTTGTCTAGCAAGAATATGGATGGTATTTTTAACAGTATCGGTGGGAACAATAGGAGCATTATCAGCCTTTGTATAAGAAACGTCAATTTCACCCTCTAGTAAGACGCACACTCTCATCTCGATGACATCTTGTTTGTTGGGATCAGTGGGATCTTTCTTGACCTTTAAAACTCTGACATTGTCTTTACCGTATCTGGCATCTACTAACATATTCGATTTACTTTCCTTGAGGTATTTCTTTTGTTGTTCTAGAATTGATTCTGGGGGGTTTATCAACTTGTACAAAATAGGTGCTTCAATAGGTGTATTTATACGCAGTAGATAATTCGAAGGGGTTACTGATAAAGGACCCTCATTTAGTTTGCCCATAGACTTTATGCCGCGAGCCCCATCTAGCACAAAGTTGACTTGCACTATTAACTGGGCAATCAAAAACGAAATAATATATCCCACCCCATTATGTCAATTGGTTACCGCTATCTCCCACCTGTTAGATAACAAGATGCAAACTGGTTGAGTCAGGTTTTGATAGTTTTTACACGTTAATGTCACTCTTGGCTTAGTTCGGGGATGTCCGACGCTCCAAGTCATGCCATTCGTACATGGTTACATATATACATGTTTCCAAAAGGAGATGACCAACTAATTTTTTCCTTCTGGCAAAATATAGATAAGAGGGTCTACATCGCCCTTCAAACGGCTATTTAATTTTCCACTGTTGGCCAATGACAAATATTATCCATATTGGTTAGTTTATACAAACTATTTCAATAACGGTCGGAGATCTCACTGTAAGTAGCTGTTAACAGAGATGTGATAAGCACCAAGAGCATTGTCGGCCATGCCCGAACTATACCTTTGTAAGGTATACAAGTATATTTTCGCAGAACCCCGAGCTCTGATAAGGGGGAATGGATCCAATTGGAGTTTTCTATATTAAAACCCAGGGAACTGCGATTCCGACCTTGATCATCACCATTTCAAGCTGTGTAAATCAATAGCATTATAACTCTTTGGTCAACCTGGTCTGAATGATGTAAAACAATAACTTGCATAGTCCAAAAAAAAAATATTCTGGAATATGTACTGAGGATCATTAAAAAGACCAATATTCAATAGTATTACCCCATATTGGAACTATTAAGGAGTCTTGATATTTCTTTCCTTCTGGTCCGCGTGTTTGAGGCGCTTCCAGAGAATGACCCCAAAAAACTGAGGGGACTTAAGAGGGATCTCTTTATGTTATATAGTTTTAATTATATAAACTATAGCTTACCAAATTTATTGCAGTTTACACAAACAGCAATATTGGGGGATACCAATGTCAGCTATATCGTCCTCTTCCAGGTTAGTGCCGAAATAGTTTCAGCTTCCTCCGGAAAACCATTGTATTTTCATTGATTTGCCGGTGGAACTGGCTGCTATCATGAAGTAAAATATGGGGGTATGTTTAACTTAGTATATGTAAATATTGGGGTCGCTTAAAAAAACA
>JAJMBN010000207.1:0-26076 GCA_030572735.1 Sugiyamaella mastotermitis
ATTATCCGTGCCTTCAGTCTTCGTGAGGCTGATTGGACCCTCGTTAATCGATTGTGTAGAGCCAACAGTTGGCTCTAAACATTATCACCCCTTTTAGTGATAATACTAAGAGAACCGATCTCAATTCAGATCCGTTCCCTTACAATGTTAACATCTAGGCACTATGGCCGAGCGGTTAAGGCGAAAGATTAGAAATCTTTTGGGATTTCCCGCGCAGGTTCGAGTCCTGCTGGTGTCGTCATTTTTTACTTAGTATTAATTACTTACTTAACCTTCACTGGTTTGTAGTCCAAGAAACAACTGTGCTTGGCAACTGGTTTTCATCGTTTCTTTCAATTTTTCCCATGATGAATAATAAATAACCCTAAGATATTAATGTTAAGCAGTATCAACTAACTACGTTAAGTTAAGTTACCTGTCAGCTTTATCTGCATAGACATCGTCAAAAGCTTTATAATTACCCTAAACCCAAGACATAATTTGTACAATAATATACCGGCCTCATATGAGTCTGATATTTTGAACCCTCATTCGTCAGGCCCGATGGTTTAGTGGTATAATTCTCGCTTAGGGTCCTTTACCTTAAGTTGTTTGCGAGAGGTCCCGGGTTCAATTCCCGGTTGGGCCCATTTTTTCACTTCTATAATATTTGATTTTGGAAATAATCAATATCAAATTATATTTTTATTAATTTATGTAGAGAACTTGATTTGATGAAGTTTTTTTTAAAAGGTGACTAATAGAGAACAAACTCTGCAATAGTACCTCCAGAGCTGTTCGAACTCCAGGAACCTTCTATAGCTATTTCTATATACCGCGCAAATTCCATGCCATTAAACCTCATTGTACTTTGATTCCTATTTTCAGTACTCTGCAAAGAAGTACTTGCTATTCTTGAACTATTGTATGGACTGCTGATTGACACAGGCGTATTTTCAATAAACCAACGAGTATTAACCCCATCAAATGCACCAATCGAAATATTCCTAGCAGGAGAGTCACCCCATAAAATATATGCTTCTGAAAAATTTCTTTCAAATCCAAGATCTATAAATGCAGTCGATCTTTTAGAAGTCAAAGGCTGCCATATGGTCGAGTTATCACCATCATTGATTGCGAACGGATATCTACCTGCTATCCATGCATCTTCTGAATATACAGGCAAACATTCAACGACATTGTTTCCAATACTTGGGCCATTCAAGTCAGGTCGGAAAGTAGGCACCTTTAAAGTATCATTAATAGCTAGGTGATAAGTTCCATTTTTAGAGTTTCTATCTCCAATAGTAACTAAAATATCCCTACTGACAGTTGAATTCAATAAATTGGGCTTTCTTTGAATAATAGTATTATAAGTTGTGATGTTAACATCAAAAACTGCTCCTTGGTATTTAATTCCAGAAATATATACTCCCTCTTGTAGCTGGGGTGGTAACATGGGATCCAGATAAAATGAATTCATCTGTGGCCTGAATCCTGTTAATCCATGGGTATATACCTGAAGATAACCTCCATGACCAGTTAAAAATGGGAAAGCTGGATTTGTACCTCCATTTAATGTAACATTATCATTTAATTGTTCAGAAAATTGATAATAAGGATACCTCAAGTATGGTTGATTCGCACAAACGGTATATGTATAAGAAGAGCATCCAGACTTGGCCAATTGAGCAGTATCTATAGCAAAAATAGCATAAGTCATCCCAGGACCATTTGGACTTTGATTCTGAGCATAAAATTGCAAATTATTAATGGAACGTGCTTCTGATTGGTTGTATTGAAGTGGATAAGTAAGTAATACAACGTCTGCTTGTTTGACCTGGGTTGTACCATTCATAGATTCATATTCCAAAGTTAGGTCTTGCTCCGTATCACTAGGGATATACATATTCTCTGATATATGGGTCCAGTTTGTTGACGTAGTGGCATTGAGAATACTTGCAGCTTGAACAGCAATATCCATTAATCTGGATATTCCTGCATTTGTATAGGCACCATTATCAACATGATTGGCATACTCATCCGGGTCAGTTAAATTATGAGTAGTATATTTTCCTGTAGAGTTATCCAACTTGACATAGCTAGCGAACATTTTTGCAGCATTTTCAATAACTGGCCAACCTTTGGTTCTTAGCCAAGTCGTATCATTAGTCATTACAAAATACTGCCACTGCGCAAGAACTACATCAACATTGATATGGTATTCATAGTCAAAACAGGGACCGGTGGCAGTACAATTTCCAAATCGAGAGCTTGTCCAGGGAAATATGGCACCAGGATAATCATTTTGCTGAGAATTTATAATAGCCTGCTTCTCTAATCTATCTCGATAGTTTGTAATTGACTTCGCAAATTGTGGGTAAAGAGTCAATAAACTGGGGAACATCCACGTATCAGCATCCCAAAATATCATGCCAGCATAAGAATCGGAGCTTAGTCCAGTTACACTGATCGAGTTGTCACCTAAACCAGTTCCTTCATCTCCAGACCGGACATTTGCGAGTAGATGGAACAAGGATGCACGGGCAGATATTTGAAGCTCTTGATTTCCAGGAATATAGATATCAGACTGAGACCAAATGTCCTGCCAAGACTTTTCGTGTTCTTTGAGTAAGGAATCCCAACCAGATATTGATGCAGATTGCGAACTAGATCGAGCAATGCTTAAAGGGTCAGAAAAAGCATCGCTCGATGCTATTCCAACATATTTAATAATTGTTAATACTTCCCATGGCATTAAATCTACCGTATAAGTTTGAGAAACAGTTGTGTTAACTATTTCAAAACTTCTCTGCGGTTGGCCCTGTGCAGATCCCGATATTACCACCGTACTGAATTCATAGGCTACTACATTTGGGATACCCTCTAGACTGACTCCTGTCCATATAGTACTAGAGGAATTTGAACTATTGGCGGAAAGGAAGTTTGTTCTTATAGAACCTTCTCCATCCAAAATATCACTAATATTAACACGACCACCGACATTCGTCGATACGTCCAGTCTGGCGATGCCAAGCGTTGGTCTATTTCGGTGGGCAAATATGGTGTAATTCAAGAACAAATTGGTGCCACTAGAAGGGGTCCAAGTGACATTGGTATGAACTATGGAGTTTTTAATAGATAAAGATTGATAATACTTTGAAACTTCGGATTCGTCAGCATTTACTGCAAATGTCTTTGATGAAGAAATATCAGTGACATTAAAAGTTGTCCACATTGGGAGACTAGAAATCACAGACTCTCCACCTTTATTTTGTAGTTCAGGGAAGTTGGTTCCATTGGTCCTTCTAACATAGCTCCAAAATCCAGACAAGTACGCACCAGTAAACCTCTTGTCAAATAACGGCCAGTCACTATCAGGAATCTGGCCTTCTACAGGAGCATCGTAAGTGAAGCCTTGGCCCTCTACGGGGATGCGGGCACCTATATAACCATTGGCAGTATATGGTTGGATAGCAAATGAATTCTTTCTAAACTTAGTAGTTGAAAGAGTCCAAGAATTTGGATCATAATGCTGATAATCATCAAATGGCTGATATTGGGATGTTTGGTTTGAAATGCTCGGTGGTGGGGGTGCAGGTGAAAATGGTGTAACAATAAGGTTATCATTATTTAAGTTTAAGGGTGGCTTTCCATAATTTCGTTTCCAAGGTAAAGAAGGTCCTAAACTCCCAGGTAGTAGAGGAGCGATATAGGCACTCATTACAAATAAGAAAAGACATAGCGATGATATGAGACGAACGAGTTTCATTTTGGCAGGAAATGTTTGAAACCTGGTTGAAATAACTATTGCACAAGTCAAAAATACAATTAAAATGGTTCCTTGTAAAAATAAAAACCAGGGCGTACCGCTAGTTATATATTTGAAGTCCCATGATGTAGAACCACTAGTAGAATTGGGAGGCAGATTTGCTTTTATACTAATCCATGATCGCCATTGCAAATCCATGATTAGTACCAGACAAATTTCATAAACCAAAAAGCAACAAAACAATAATAAAATTCTAAACAAGACTAAATTGAGAACTTTAAAATGATAGAATACAAGAAGAAACTTGTAACTGAATGGTGGGATCTCTCTGTTCCAAGCAGCAAATATCGGAGTTTTCTTATTTTCTTTTGTGACCTCCGAATCCGCAACACCTAGCAAAAGCTAACCCACTCAAAGATGATCCTAAACCCAAAATACAGGTACAGCTTTTATTGAAGAATGCTACTTTTAGTTAAGATTTGTTATCTCGAACTTCAACTTAAATCCTCTAGAACCTTAAACACAACTACCATATAAGTAATGCCCCAGTTATTCAATTATATTTCACAAGTTCAGCACCTTCATGACACTTGGTTATTTCGCAGTCAAAAGAAGAACTAGCTTAACTACAACGTCACAAAGCTATTCCAATTTAGGCTTCATCTACAGTAGCAATTTGACTCGTTCTTTACTTGAATTGTGAACTAGCAAAGAAATCTTAAGATTGCTATTGATTTGGGTATTGGTCTGTCAAAAGAAACCCCACACTGCCGTTGCATAACCTTAAGCTGCCGAGCCTCAGTCTACATTGTGACATTGTGTAGCTGGGTACTATTGTATGTAATATTAAGTTAACTTAACGTACCAACAAAAAAAAAAAATAATAATAATAATAAATAGCGGAAATATATTTGGAATTGGCTCTGTTAAGTTACCTACGACGAGGAACCTTTGGTTCCTTTCTTTGTTTTTTGATAAACTTACCTTTAATATTAGTTCGGCTATAATTTTATAGTGAGGCATGTCGGAAGAATGACTTGCGAATTGAAGTAGGAAGTAGGCTGACGGGATTCTTAGAATCTTGATTCATGGACGGGAACTAATATATTTTATTTGATCCAGGTATATATGAATAATATCAGTGGTTTCGGAAGTAGCAGGATCCTATATTATGAATCCTTGCTATGATCATCCTGATTCCCGAGGTTAGCGTGGTTCTTGACAAATTTCTCGTCCAACGCACTTGATTAAATAATTGATGTTGACTCAACATTACAATTTGCATATGCACTGTATAAATTAGGATCATAAATTATCAAAGGATACTTTCATCCAAGAAAATCCAATTAGGAACCTAAAATGGCTACTAAAGCAATATATAAAGAAATCTTATTCCAACTTGTTTTAGAGCTTTAGAAATACAGCTTGTATTATTGAGAATATCTTAGATCTTCCTAGCACTAGTTGAAGTCTTTGAAGCTGGGTGAGGTAACTGATCAGAGCCACTTCAGCCGTAAGTGTATATCAATATGAATTCCTAATGGTAGTACAGACAGTCATTACTGTGTTTCAGACATTTAACAATATTAAATTATAATAAAATAATGTTGTTCAACAAATAAGAAATAAATTAAATGAAGATATTGTGCTGTTTTACTTTGGCAATAAACCCTAGTCAAGGTAAGGGCTAATGCAGTATCGTGGGTTTGGACAAAAAAATATCTGATAAAAGAAATAAAAAATATTTTGACATGTAGATAGTTTCAATATCTACTAATTCACCATGGCTCGACGATCAAGGTCTGCTGCTATTGACCGAGACCGAGAAGATGATCTAGATTTAGATGTGATTGATCAGTGTAAGTTATATTAAAGGATTTACTGGTTTATGATGTGCTGGAGACTAACTGATATTTTAGTCCATAAAGATCAAGATGCAGAATTAGAGAAAAGAGCCGGTGGCCGTGGCCAACAGGAAGAATTTGATTTAAGCGATGAAGAAGTTATGGCTATATCGGATGATAATGATGATGAGGAAGAAGAAGAAGAAGAAATGGACGACAACGTCTTATATGGATCCAAGAACCGTGCTGATGAAGACGGAGAAGAAGGATGGGGTAGCTCTAAACAAAATTACTATGGTGCTGATGATGTTCAAGACGAGGATGAAGCCAAGGCTGAAGAAGAAGAAGCCCTTCGATTACAAAAAGCTCACTTACAAGAGCTTGGAGAAGATGACTATTTTGAAGACGATGATGTCGAAGATTGGAAGAGTTCAGCAAAGAAGATTGAATCAGTAAGCTTGGGAATTCAAAGACAAGAGTTACCAGATCAGGATCCTAGCTTATTATCAGAAACTGAAAAATTAAATTTGTTAAAGACTTGGTACCCAGAAGTTATACCCTTAATAGATGAACTAAAAACTTACAGTCCTTTAGCCCAAGACCTCAAAAAAGCTGGTAATAAAGTAGCTGATGTTCAATTTGCTGCTTTAAGTTCATACCTAGGTACTATCCATATTTTTATTGCATTATTTGTTAATAATATTGAAAAGGGTCAAGTTGACTTGAAAGATCATGATGTTATGAAGGGCCTTTTGAAAGCACGGGAACTTTGGAGGGTTGCTCAAGAACTTGAAGAAGTTGATGAAGATGAGCATGACAGTACTGGATCATCGGTTTGGGAATCTGCACAAGAAGCCGACCAAGATAGCGATACTACTTTGGTAGAGTCTACTAATAAGAGAAAAAGATCTGCTGCTGCTGTTCGACAATCTGATTCTGAATCGGAATCCGAAGCTGCTAGTGAACAGGAGCAAGAGGATAATGAATTTACTGTTGAGCTTCCCACGACTGTTAGACCTATTAAACGAGCCAAGTCTAGTAGTAAATCTGCTGACTATGGTGAAGAAACTCCAGACGATATTGATATGTTAGAAAAGCAATCTAGAAAGAGAAACTTGCGTTTCTACACGTCTAAAATCAGCCAACAAGAGGCAAAGACAAACGACAAATATTCTGGAGATATTGATTTACCATACAAGGAGCGTCACTTCGAGAGACAACAACGACTTATGGAAGAAGCCCGATTACGTGGTCTTAAGTCTAATGATGTTAATGATCCAAGTATGGACTTTGGTTCTGACGATGAAGAGTCTTCCCGTGCTGCTGCTAGACAATTGAATGATCAATTTGATCAAGATTACTATCAAACTGTTCAAAAAGCTAGCAAGCAGAAGAAACTTGATAAAGCTATTGCCCACCAACAAGCTATGCAAGCCGCTAAAGAAGGTCGTCTTGAAGAATTGGCAGCAGGGGAATCGCTTGGTGAAAGTGATAAACGTGCTATTAACTACCAAATTTTGAAGAACAAGGGTCTCACTCCCAAGAGAAATAAGGACAACAGAAATTCTCGTGTCAAGAAGAGAAAGAAGTACGAGAAGGCCAAAAAGAAGTTGCCCAGTGTCAGACAAGTCTACAAAGCTCCTACCTCTGCATATGCTGGTGAACAAACCGGTATTAAAAAGAACGTCAGTCGTGGTGTTCGTTTCAATCAATAGTTTATTTATGTATTTTGTATTTCTAATTTTATTCTTTTCATAGCTACAATATTTTAAAATATTAGCACAATCAGCTTCATTACTAAATCCTATTACATGTATTATAATTATTAATAATTGAAGAGTATTTTTATCCAAATACATATATAACTGCACACACAGCCTCCAAAGCACAGTTGACAGCCAAAAATATACTTGAAGGAAATCTTAGAGCCGATGATGGATAAAAGATATAAGATACATATATATTACTGAGATTTGCCCATAAATCACCAAATGCTAGGATTACAGATCTCCTAGCATTAGGTCGAGGAAATGACGAAGATACCCATGCAATCCGTATATCTACACTTAAAAGACTACCTATAGGAAGTAAGAACATACAAAAATATCATCCTGCTACATTTTCTGTACTTACTATAACCACATAGCCGATTAATACTACTATCATTACCACACAAATATGCCAACATTTGTCTTGTGTATATGAAGAGTGCCAAGTGTATGTTACGGTACCAAAAAATGCCACTGCCAATATAGGAACCTTTAACCATAAGTAGTTCCGCTGAAGCCAAGACCACCCCAATATGTATGTGTTGACATTGTTATTGAAATACCACATCATAAAAAATATGTAGTATTTCCAGTCAGCAGTGAAAGCTGAATTGAAAGCAGCTCATAAGTTGTCGAAGCAATATCATCGTCTACTCCCACATCTTGTAACTTAACGTAACAGCCTCCTTTCAGCATAGACTTTTTCTTCCGGAGTCAGAAATCTTGTATTGACCGGATAATATAGTAAGATAAAGTATGCAAATAAAGATAAACTAATTGTACAAGTTTCTTCAATAATAAATAGCCACCTTCAACCAGTAATACTCTGTCTCCATTAATGCTTTTCAATACAAGCGGCACCAATAATCCCACCAAACATATTGCCTAATGCTACCCCGCCATAAAGAAGTGCCTCATTGTACCATCTCATCTCTTTTCTAGAAACATGACATCAGAAAAATAGAAGCTGGGAAAAATGGTGCTTCTAAGAAACCAAAGATGAATCTACAAGCCAGCAACCCTCCAAACTAATGGGTAGCAGCTTGGCAAGCACTGATCATTCCCCACAAAGCCATACAAGTAGGTATATAAAGAGAAAGTCTTAATCTAGTCATCAACATATTAGATGGCACTTGCAATGATATGTACCCCACAAAAAGGGCAGCATTCATTGTGGAGTAATTTGTACGCTTTAAATGTAAATCTTATTTAAACGTTCTTAACGCAGCTTGAAACAGACCATTCCTATCCCGATAGATCACCAAGTACATAGTGATAAGAACAGGTAAAAGTGCAAATCAGGCTTACTAATGAGACTCTTGGGGTTTTCTTTGTGCCATTAATTTGTCTGTTGGCTAAAATCCGTTTCGCTATGTGGTGCTTCTGTTTCAAGAAAACTAAGCTTTATTGCTAATTATTTATTGATCACACGTTGATCATTACAAATTAAACCAGTAAATAACTATATATATTAAATACAACAATAACTAGTTGCTTAATAGATATATCATTTCAGTACTAGTTCAGGGGATGTACCCACAGTTGATAGTACTTTGTACCCGTAGTTCCCATATTTCGGTAACCGACAATCCCCAGATTCTTGGAAGTCCATGTTTCCCCATTTTAAGTCAACTTTAACTACAGATGATAGTTTCCAAGTTCATAAAACAATATTCTGAACAGACAGGAAAATAGGCTCTGTATCGGGTATATATTGTCAAGCTATGAGCTTATTGGTCACATGAATTTTCACTTGTAATATACTGTATTGACTAATTACTATAACATATACAATTCTAAAGAAATCTACAACTCAAAATGATGGTGGGGGAATTGATAATAGACTGTCCCACTTTTGATGACCAAAAGAGCCATTAGGGAATGTGTATTTTTCTTCAATCCCTTCAACATACCCCACAGAGTAGCCAGGGGGAGCAGGAGCTTCAAAATGAGCTTTGGTCACAATGACGGGATACTTCAAATATTCACTCTGGTGATTCGCATGATCCAACTTTTTTCCACTAATAGCAATATAGTAAATCAATGTTAGGTGAGAAGCAAGTTTTGATAATGCAATAGCACCAGTATCAGGGATAACTTGAACTCCATTCTTCAGAGCCATTAGTATTATAACAATACATTCATTCACACATCTGAATCGAACAGAATCGATCTAAACAAAATCAGTAGCGTGTGTAGTAATAAACTGTTTCCAGAGATCACGATTCTGACAAGCTTCATCAGTCACTACTCCACAGTCAGAAGGAGCAAGTACTTCTTTGATAGTATATGAGCGCGAACATCGTTAGGATTAGTAGGTACTTCAATTACCCAAAATTTGTACTGGATTAACTGTTTCATATCGAATAGCATCTAGAACAGACCATACTTGGTTGGCATCTACAATAATCTTATACTTTGTAATCATATCCTAAGACCTGTCGATCAGCCGCCAATTTCTTTTGGTCTGCTTCAACACTGACACCGACTTTGAACTTAACAATGGTGAATCATTCAGCAATGGTTTCTTTTAGAAGCTGCTGCATTTTCTCAAAACTGAATTGAAGCCAGCCTGGAAAAGTTGTATAATATAGAACGGTTTTGTTGGCAAGAGCTTCTTTAATTCTTTCTTCTTTACCAACTGCTGTCTTCTTTAGCAACTCTAGAGACTCGTCTTTGGTCGTTGCATCTTCAACATAACGGATGTCAATGCAATTGACAATCTGCTAAGGGGTCATATCAGCAACAAGTCTCCAAATTGCCCTGTTCTCTACTTTTGCCCAATAGTTCCAAAAGGCATTAAAAACTCCAGCAAGTGCCAAATTCAAGATGGATTTTTCAGGGGTTAACCATCTAATTTGAGAGTCAGATATCATGTACCTATAGGCATGTCTCCAATTGTACAAGCTCATCAAGAGTTTTAACAACGACTCTGGCAGCAAAGAACTTTCAAAGCTTCAATGATGATCTCAGCACCTCGTCTATTTCAGTACCTAATATCCTCACCAATGATACCAGTATCACTTGTATTCAAAATGATATAAGGAGTGTAATTATCAGGACTATGCATTGTATCTACCATATCCGTCAAACGAAGAAGTGAAACGAATATCTTTAATAGTGAAAGAAGTAATCTTAATAGAATTTGTATTTAATACCATATGATGAATAGATTGATTGTTAATCTACCTGAATTTGTCTATGTTTATATGAACAATGAGTCAGTAGAACTTTAATCCGTGGAGTTATCCTCGATCCCCCTGATCTACGACCTGCATGAGCAGTGGCTATCTGATAACGGGTATCTGCTGGTCGGACATCACACCGTTGTTTTCTATTTTCAGTTCACTCTTTCACCAGAGAATCGTTTCGCTTACTTTTACCGACAAACATCACAAACCAGATATATATATATATATTACGAGGATACACAGGTGAAAATTATTCTTTAAGAGAAACTTTCCTCTAATAAGTATAGCTGCCAGCTGGGAATGGAAATGCTCGTATAAATACTCCTTCACGATTGTTACTAAGTTTTATTTTGTCATTCCACACATTACAGTAACATGATAGTTTTATCTAATATATATCGATTATGTTCCTCTTTTCAACCAACAATTCCATTATAAGAATCTCTATGAAAGCAGCACATCCATAACTCTAGGAAATATTATATAAGCCATACAAATAATATAAGTTTTTCCGTCTTCTTGGCCTTACAGTGTGTTTCACTAATAAAAAAGTGGGCATGCTTATCAGTAATTTACATTATTCGCCCTAACCCGATACTAATACCAATGCATTCCCCATACTCCTGGTCGTGCTATATATAAAGGAGATCCCACCCCATTCAACTTAGCATTATACTATCCAGTTTTTTTTTTTATTTATTTTATTTTTTTTTTCTTATATTTCTATTTACTCATTGCTTTCATTCATTTTGTCGAGATATTTTTCTGTTTTATTTAAACGTTTGTATAATACGTCTAATTTATTATCTTTTATATTTTTCTTTTTTTATTTTGTTTTTTTATTGTTTTATTGTTTGATTATTTACTTCAATTCTTAGAGGGCCAGTCTATTACTCATTTTCAGTAAAATGGATAAATTGTCAAACTCAATTTGGAACTATGATCGTTCTGGTGGAAAGAAGGATAAACCTTTTAGAGAAGGGGGTTGGTCCAGCACATCATCTGATAAGTCCACTGTCAGACATAGTAAAATTTCGATTGCCGATTTAGATTCCCAAATATCAAAGCAAAAACAAAAACAATCCGAGAATACCATCAGTGGAAGTGTGTATAGAATTGCTGCTTCAGATACATTGCCAGAAAGTTATTCCACTAGAGGATCGTTAGGATTGTTATCGGACTCTGAGTTTTCTGCTGACGAGGCTGCAGGTAGAAGAAGCTTGAGCCAGGGCGCTCTTGATATTAGTTTTCTTGACAGCAGCCCAGATGAGAAGACCTCGCATCCAGGTCAAAAGGAGTATTACGATGATTTCAGAACTATATTTAAGGATATGCGAGACAAAACCGATGATAGCTCTTCAGTCAAGTCCATTTGGAATACTGGTTATAATAGACCTTCATCCATTGCCCGTCCAGTCGTATCTACTAGTTCTACCAGCAGCTCGAGCAGCTTTTCCAAGCGAAGTTCACTCACTACTAGCAAGTTTAATACTGATATTTTATTAAAAAAAGAAATTAGATCTAACACTAGATATTGGAGCCTTAGACAGATATTCTGGAACTGTTGACAACTGCTCACGACTTATTTGTGTGCTCCTAAATGATGAAGAGTCTGACGTGTCCGAGATTGTCATTCGTCTTGCGAAGAGATATGGTGAATGTGTTTGCCCTATCAATGGTAGTTCCAAAGACGAATTGTACATCTTTTATTATGATATACGATGTGCTGAAAATGCTATGGAGAGCTTAACTCGAATTGCTATCCCTGGAATCGACATGGGATCTAAAATCAAATACATTGGCACTGAAATGTTTGAAAATGTATGAACAAACGCATTGCATTATATAAGTATATAAGTGAATATCTTCTAACATTAGCTTCTACATTTTGATGATGGTCCTTTAGATATGTTGAAATATTCTAAGATCGTTGTTGCCGTTTCAAAATATAATACAAAATTGGGTTGTGAAGGATCGTTGATGAAATATCTTATGAAGTTTGGAGAAGTTTCTACAATTATTTCCTGTTTATCTGCAACAGAAAATTACTATACCGTTGATTTCTATGATGTTCGAGCTAGTATCAAATTTGTCCAAATTACTAGTCACAAATCTGAAGTAAGAATCAACTACACAAGACTTCCAATGGTCTGAGACTAACAAGAAAAAAAAATAGGATATTGAAGCAAGTTGCTGGCTATCATCAGCTCCTTCAAAGATGTCTAAGCCTTTTGAAGTTACAAAATCCCCCAATCAGCTTATTTCTTCAAATCCACTTCTTGGTAGTTCTTCACATGAAGAACATTTGAAAAATGGAGTTTTGGATTTGGATTTGGATTTAGAAAGTAACGATAGAAAACCTCAAACTGGAATTGTCACTCGGGCTGATGTTCCTTCAAATAATATTGTCAATTTGGAACGGATTGCTCGAGGCTTGGATACTAGAACAACTCTCATGTTGAGAAATATTCCAAATAAGGTTGACCAGGCCATGCTTAAGGAATATGTTGATACTACCAACAAAAATACTTATGATTTTCTTTGTATGAGTTTTGATTTATGTTTTATCGCGTCATTACTAATTTGAAAATAGATTTGAGAATCGATTTTGCTAATAAATGCAATGTTGGTTATGCCTTCATCTCATTTATTAAACCTGAGCATATTATCACTTTTGCGAATGCTAGAGCTGGAACTAAATGGTAAGTTTGCTAACTGCTATAAGTGGGATGACTAGCTAATATTTTAGGAATCGATTTAATTCAGAAAAGATCTGTGATATATCCTATGCCAATATATAAGTATCTGACTTCTCAGAGTTGGGATTAGCTACTAATGGTTTTTACTCAAGGAAAGGAATGTTTAATTGAAAAATTTAGAAATTCAAGCGTTATGGATCAAGGTATGTGAGAATTTGTTTTGGAGGCTTTATATTAATACTAACAAAGCAAGACCCTGCCTATCGACCAAGAGTATTTTATTCTTCTGGACCTTTGTTGGGTGAAGAACAAGAGTTCCCTTCTCCCAACAATTTGCCTAGAAAGGCCCGATCCGTCGCAAACGTTCAACATATTGGTGAGCCAGGCTTAATGTATTTGATAACAGAAAAGCTTATTCTAACATCCAGGTCTCTACCCTCCGCAAAGTAGCCCAAAATTGTCTAAGAATAAAAGAAAGTGAAATTGACTAGTTTAATAGATTAATTTTTATCAATGCATGCATGCAATATCTTGTACAAGTTTAAATTTCTTAGTTAAATTAGGAATGAGATTCAGAATCAGATTCAGACTCTTCGTTTTGACGACGCATGATATTCTGCATTTGAGCCAACATTTCAGTCATAGAGCCTTGCAGCGCTGAGTCGACAAAATCTTTAGGAACATAACTTTCTGAATGCTCCACAGTACCAAATCCTCGAGAACTATCTAACTTATCAACCAATCGAAATTCTGGTTCAAAAGAATCGCCAGATCCATCTATTGAACAGAGTTGTTCCCATGAAAATAACAAAGTGTCAGTCTTGCTAGCAAATGGATTAATATCAATTAACCACGCTCTATCGTATGGTCGTGGAATATATACATCAAAAACAAAACTATCATCAGCAAAGTTTAACTGTAAGTTTTCCTCAAAGAATTCATGTATAACATCCTCTAATACATCTTTAATGGGTGTGAGGAAGTCATAATAATTCATATCCCTCTGAGTGATGCCAATAATACTTCTATCTTTGACAAATACTCGGAACTCAAGTGCCGGATTAATATCAAACCATTTTCGAAGTACTAATTCATATTCAGGAGTAGGATTATCAACTCCTTCGGCAGATTTAGTACATTTGTCATAAGCTTCAGTTAGATCATGGGTAATATAAGATGATGCTTTTAACAAGAGGTATATATCAGACGGGTTTACACACTTGAGATTATTGGTAGTAGAAATCCAAAGGGCATCCTTAGGAGCAGACCAGTTGAGTTTGGGGCATACAGATCCGTCTAATTCCTTGATAGTAGCAGATATTTTATCGTGAAACTCCTTGAACTTCAGCGTTGGGTCTTCAGTATGATCTTCATCATCTTGGTCATCATCCTCATCATTACTAGAACCATCACCATCCCATTCTAAACCTGCATCATCATGTGGTAATGTTATACCATCAGCTAACAAATAATCAACAAACGCTTTTGGTAAAGGCTTTAAAATCCGGGCCTTAGGTGAAATACGTTTATACTGGGGGTACCATGATGAGAATGCACAATTATTAATATGCTCAATAGACACTGACGGTTCACTCATAATTTCGCTATTAGATGATAATAAAACTCCAGGCATTTCAGAACAAAAGGTAAATAAATAAACTGTACAGGCTAGCAATAAATAAATAAATAAACGACCGAAAAGATGTAATAAATATGCAGAAAAAACCTGATTTAAAATATATTTATTTCGAATTTCAAACCAACGTCACATGACGATGATAGCGTAAGCGCGCGCTCTCGCCGGTAATTTCGCCGGTAGCAAACTTATCTATATGGACAAAGCTAAAAATAAGAAAATCATAAAATATATGGAATAGCCACAATGGACAGTTTTTTATTTCTTATTTATTTTCTTTCATTTACCCTTTTATTTTGATTTGTTCTATGATGGAATCATTTGATAGAAGCCACTGAATATTTATTCTAAGTGTTCACATTGCTGGTACTCCAGAAAAATTCGGCAGATGATTTCGAAAAGAGGATCAATGGTACAAAACAACTAAATGATGCACTACCAAATGGGAGACTTCACTTCCTGAAAAGTGGCAAATTTTAAACCTCATAAAATAGAGGAATGGATGAAAACTTAGTTTAGCATTTATCACGCATAACACATCTATTATGATAGTTAACTATCATTTCGCTTTTCCAGCGGCATATTCTATATCAAAACTTCTCAGAAGGAGGTATCTGCTTTAATACATTTTAAAGCAGCAATTGAAATCCTAACAATTACAGAGCACTTTTTAAAGTTGGTAGACCGCGTCGTCTGCATTCAGTTCTCTTTTTATTTTTATTATATCTGGTAGGATCCTTTTAGGCGCTCTTGGAAATAAAGCTGACAACAACAGTATCTCTGATCTTGAAGCATATATCCACATATGTTCAGTTGGAACAAATAGCTTGTAGATGGCAAGGAAAGCAAATGTCAAACGAAGCAGAAACCTAGCTGCTATTTTTGCTAAGAAACTTGCTCAAGCAAGGAGTATGAATTCCGAAATAGATGCAACAACGATAGTTTATTGTGATAATGAAGGCCAGAATGATGACTTTGTTGGAGTATCGTTAGCTTCACTACCAGTGGGAGACTTTTTTTTTTATATCAGTAGATTGATTATCAATACCTCCAGTCATATCGATCAATGGACCACCTAATGATTCAGCTCTTCTAGGAATATTCGTTGATTCGACTTCTACCTGGTGATTATTATGATGTCAGAATTTTAAGCCCGGAATCTGCCGACGATATTTCCAATTGGCAACAAAATCAATAATGAATATTAATGAATATAGGACATATTTAATTTACGTATAAAGTTTACTTACACATTCTTTTATGAAACAAATATTAGATAAGATATTGATAAATCTATTTGATGAGCAATATTTGGTTATGCTATAAGAAAATTATTCTGGAATATGCAAAAGTTATATAGTCAGATATTTCTATAAGATGGACATCTTCCATTTTAATGACGTGTTCTACAACAACTAATGTAATTGCCAAGACAATTCCAATGAAGACCAGAAAACATAGAACAAAATGATAATTAAAAGATAATCACTGGATTGACAGCTTTTAATGAACGATACTTTCTCTTGTAAATACAATAGATCAGAAGAATATAATCTTCGGATATTATCTTCTACGACGGATGAACAACAAGAAATCTCTATTCCAGAAGCTGGAAAGTCAACAAGTATTGAAAACAAAACAACTGGTAGGATTGAATCACGATTTCTCCCTAATTCTGTTCATAATCCCATCGAAGATTCTAAGATCAAGTACAGAAAACTTTTGAAAGATAATAACAAAGTTTCTCGCTTTACTTTAGGATTAGAAGGAATTGAAAATGATGTAAGATTTTGGCTTGCACATTGGAAAAATGTTGCAAATAGAGTGATGATGCCTGGTGCTAACTTGAATGATTTTGTACCCTTGGCACAAGAAATTATTGAAAAAAACAAAGATATGATTAGATTATTGCCATACTCTAATTGGGATGATTTTGAGCAGTTTATCACTCAGTTTTCTGTTTATACCAGTTTTCAAGCGTTTTATAAAGATCTGACAAAATTGTTTCAAGAATTGGAGTTATGTTCAAAAAAAGACTGGGAGAATCTTCAAGATATATTGATATGTTACAATAGCTCTTATAATATTGGAAAGACCAAATGCAAAATATTTGAAACAAAGCATGATGGTTTGAAATTCAAAAAAGAATATAAAATAACAAAGAATACTAGCATTGCATATGTTCTTAATGCAATACCTCCGTTTATATACAGTACGTACAGCAAGATGAATATGAATTCTACAGAAGACAACAATAGATTGAATTACGATATATTTACAAAAAAGGTTGCGATTAAAAGGTATGATACCTGCCAGAATAGACCTTTGAACATAGGAGAATCTGAGGCAGACCATAACGAGAAAACAAATTATATGTATTTACAGATAAACTGGGCGTGCGGTATTCCGATGGTGAAGATATTAATAAATAACAAACTAGAAGATGCAGTACTAGATTCAGGTGCTGATCTTTCAGTCATTTCCTATCTAAAGCTAGAACAGTTACTAGAAACTGATCAGAAAAATATGTCAGATAGAAAAACTGTCAAGTCATTTGAATGTAGTGCCAGCAAGTCATTGGGCTCAGTTACACTTCCT
This sequence comes from Sugiyamaella mastotermitis, assembly GCA_030572735.1. NCBI lineage: Eukaryota > Fungi > Ascomycota > Dipodascomycetes > Dipodascales > Trichomonascaceae > Sugiyamaella > Sugiyamaella mastotermitis. The sequence continues at coordinate 17,489 of JAJMBN010000207.1, forward strand.
GTCACTTTAGCATTACAAAGAAAATGTGTACCTATTAAATTTTATATTTTTGCGGAAATCAGTGATGAAATAATACTAGGAACCAATGCTCTTGGTTCATTATCTTTGATAATGGACTTCAGCAGGCATATGCTGATTATAAGATAATACTGTAAGATGGAAGGGGAGATACACCATCTTCATTCACAGAGATCATTCTATTAATTCTATTAGACTTTATACCGATTTTGAACCAAGAAGTTTATAAATATCACTTGGATGAACTCGCGTCTTAGACGTCAGTTAGTACCACATAAGGATAGTCTAAAACACAATAATTATTTGCAATTACTTAATAAATTAACAAATTAACAAATGAATAAATGAACAAATGAACAAATAAATAGGGAAACAATAATAATAATAATAATAATAATAATAATAATATTAAACTAACTTTCACTAGGTCTTATTAATCACATACAGTTTAGGGGAAGTTACCCGGATGCAATGAGAGGGTACGCGTAAGTAAATTTGGCAAAATGACACAAGAACTTCTTCTGGATTCTCTTTACATTTGATCCATTGTTTTTCCGGTCGTATTAAAATACCATTAATTTACAACAATGGCTCAAGTTGCAAACACCTCCAATAATGTCTTTAAGGACAAGGAGAAGCCCCAAGAGGTTCGAAGCAGCAATATTTTGGCTGCTAGAGCAGTAGCAGATGCCATTCGAACTTCACTTGGACCTCGAGGTATGGATAAGATGGTACAGACTGGCAAGGGTGAAGTTATTATTACAAATGATGGACATACAATTCTTCAACATATGGCTGTAATGCATCCAGCGGCTAAAATGTTGGTTGATCTTTCTAGAGCTCAAGATGTTGCTGCTGGTGATGGTACTACATCAGTAGTTGTTATTGCTGGAGCTTTACTTGGTGCAGCTGAAAAATTGCTTAATAAAGGTATCCACCCCTCAATTATCGCAGAATCTTTCCAAAGAGCAGCAGCCCGTGCTGTTGAGATTTTATTAGAAATGTCACACAAGATTTCACTTAGTGATCGAGCCCAATTGATCAAGGCTGCTTCTACTTCGCTTAACTCTAAGATTGTTTCTCAATATTCATCATTATTAGCACCAATGGCAGTTGATGCAGTCCTCAAGGTTATTGATGTCAACACTGCCACCAACGTCGACTTGAATGATATCAGATTGATTAAAAAGGTTGGTGGAACTATCGACGATACTGAACTGGTTCCTGGTTTAGTGCTTACTCAGAATGCAGTTAAGAATGCTGGTGGCCCTAGTCGAATGGAAAAGGCCAAGATTGGTATGATCCAATTTCAATTATCACCTCCCAAGCCTGACATGGAAAACCATGTGGTTGTTAATGATTATAGACAAATGGACAAGATCCTTAAGGAAGAGAGAGCCTATTTACTCAACATGTGTAAGCAGATCAAGAAGGCAAAATGTAACGTGTTGTTTATCCAAAAATCCATTCTAAGAGATGCCGTTAACGATCTTTCTTTACATTTTTTAGCTAAGCTTAATATTATGGTTGTTAAGGATATTGAAAGAGATGAAGTTGATTTCATTTGCAAGAGTACTGGTTGTACTCCTATTTCTGACATTGAGATGTTTACTGAGGATCGTCTTGGTAGTGCAGACTTGGTTGAAGAAGTCGAGTCTTCTGGATCTAGAGTGATTAAGGTCAGTGGAACTAACAAAAATGCATCTGCCAACAATACCCCATCCACTGTTTCTATTATCTGTCGAGGTGCCAACCAATTGATTCTTGATGAATCTGAGCGATCTATTCATGATGCGTTATGTGTTATTAGATGCCTTGTCAAGGAGAAGGCTCTTATTGCCGGTGGAGGTGCTCCTGAAGTTGAGATTGCTCGTATCCTCATGAAGGAATCTAGAGCACTATCAGGAACTGAGGCATTCTGCTGGAAAGAATTTGCTGAAGCTTTAGAGGTTATTCCTACTACTTTGGCAGAGAATGCTGGTCTTAACAGTATTGACGTTGTTACCGACCTTCGAAACAGACATGAACAAGGTCAAAGAAACGCTGGTGTTAGTATTAGACGAGGAATTGCTGATATTTATGATGAACAAGTCCTCCAACCAGTTTTGGTCAACAGCAGTGCTATTACGCTTGCTGCTGAAACTGTTAAATCTATCCTTAGAATTGATGATATTGCATTCAGCCGTTAATGTACAGATTGTATATACAGGTATATATGGATATAAAAAGAAAATGAAATAATATTTAACAAAAAAAAAAAAAAAAAAAAAGAGAAGCAATATTAAAAAAAAGCAAAAGAAGGAATCTATGGCTTGTGAAGAATCTTGACAGCATTTTTAGAAAAGACATACGATAAGCCACTCCAGATAGTAGTAGTAGCGACCAAGTATCCTAGACCTTGAAGCCCGCTAGCAATAATTTCGGAAGTAAAAGGCTCTAATCCTCCTTGAATGACTGGGTATACTAAACTAGATCCCAAGTATACCATCTGGAAAAAGGTATTATATTTGGAGACAGTAGTAGGATGAACCTCGGCAGAAGGAATTGAAAAATCAAAAAATCTTGTAAATGTTTTTGGTGGTGGCAACGAAATGTATCGATAATAGAAAGCGGATAATCCTAACATGACATCTCTACCTAGGATGATAATTGCCATATATCCCGGAATATCCCCTGATACTGCGAGACATGAAGCAAGAGTAATCATTAGTGCTTTGTCGGCTAGAGGATCAATAACAGACCCAACCACACTTTGAAGTTTGTATTTTCGGGCAATATAACCATCTAAAACATCAGTGATTCCTGAATATACTACTAAAGATAATGCCCAGAACGGTTGTCCATGTACAACTAAATATCCAATAACTGGAGCAGCTGCTAACCGACTAAGAGTCAGCATATTAGGGATAGTATAAATATCTTCCCGGAGCTCGGATATCGGCTTCTTAAGAAGAGAACTAGCTTTTTGAGTTTTGCTTTCAACAGATGGTTTAGATTCTTCTTTTTCGTCTCTTTTGTCCAAAGTAGATGAGAAATTTCGGATAGGTTGGCTAATAAGAGCCACTCTTTGGCTATTTGATCTAGGTAAAATTTGATGCCATTGCTGATGAGGTGTGAAGTGATAAATGGGACGTGAAAATGTAGATATAGGTTTATGCAGGGTATTTTTAAATGAAAAAGGCTTAATACACCGCCATTCACCTAATAACCGGGAAGACGAGATACCCAGTCGGATTAATTTCATTATAGATTTTAATTTAAAGAAAGGTCAAATTTCACATTTGATCTCGTTCAGCACTTTAGCCCTATACCCTATCAATTGAACTGTGGGTACATGCATCTAACAGTCTACGCGTCGGTGGATTTCTCCTTCTTAACAAATCGTTTGAAATATTTAAGAAACTCCTTTTGGAATATTCAGAAATGCCATGACAGTGGTAGAGGATAGTGAAGTGGTCATCTCAGTGACTGAGACCGAAAGCTATAATGAGTATGAGTCCAATTCTGACAGCTATAGTGATGAAACCAGTGATAGCAGTGATACTGAAGCGAGAAGCCAACCCGTTCTAGGCTCTAGTAGTAAGAATGGAGAACATATAGAATATAACAAGAATAAAACCTCAAATGATTCTTATAATCTTGAGTCAATAGAGCAACAAAGACATATTGCAAAGAAAAGACTAGAGCAGACTTGGAATAGTATTATAGCAAAGTATGGCGACCCAAATCTTGTTGATGAAGGCGATATTATAGACCTCGAAACGGGAAAAATTGTTGAAGACAATGGTCATATAAGGTCATTGAATGACCCTAGTCTAACTAGCTTGTGGATGGCGTCTGGATCGCGTAAAAAAAGGTCTGTGACTCCTACTTCTACTGGTCCAGAACTCGAGCTTGAAACGGATTCTACTAATTCTCAGTCACATACTCCGCTATCTCATAAAAGAATATCTGGATTTAGAGAGCCTTCTTCTTCAACTTCAAAAAAGGTAAAGAGCTTTGCACAATGGCTACTGGGTGATAATGACGAGGAGTCGGGTAGAGAATCAGACTGTCTCCTTTCCCCAACGGGCTGTAAAACTGGTCCAGAATTCTCTTCTCCAATAAATTCCAATGAGTCTATGTTACTAGTTAGCAGTCCTCGTATATCAAAGTTTTTGTTCACTTCCCCTCCTCTTCCTCCCCCTGATAAACCTAGTCAGCCAGAAGCATCATCGGAAGCTCCTAAATGTGGTGAAAATGGCTTTAAATGTGATAGAGCCTTTTGTTTTAACTGTATATAAAAACGTTTATATATTTATTTATTATTTAATATTTCATCTTCTTTTAATGATTACTTTTAAATTACGATTTATGATGACTTGATCTGGTTCATGACAAATTGTTTTAAGCCGCATCACCAATTTCAACTTAAATTGCAATTGCTCTAGACAGAATCAAGATTATCTTTCACCTACATCTACTATGTCAAAGACAGATGTGACATTTTGCACAGTATGTGCGTCGAATAATAATAGATCAATGGCTGCCCATAAAGTCTTGAAAGAATCGGGGTTTCAGGTTTCTTCTTTTGGTACTGGTTCTACTGTGCGTCTTCCTGGTCAAAGTATAGACAGACCAGTTGTTTATAGTTTTGGAACTCCATATAACGATATGTATAATGAGTTATACAAAACAGACATTAAAACGTGAGTAAATAATTGAATTGATGTTTATAGGGCAGAGTTTTAACGAACAGTTATACTAGCAATGGTGTGTTAGAAATGTTGGACAGAAATAGACATATCAAGGATCACCCAGAAAAATGGCATGAACATGACAAGACATTCGACGTTGTTTTTACTTGTGAAGAAAGATGTTTTGATGCAGTTGTTTTGGATTTGATGGCTCGTGGTGCAAAGTTGAATAGAATTGTTCACGTTATTAACGTCGATATTAAAGATAACCACGAACAAGCAGCGTTAGGAGCAAAGGCTATTCTTGATCTTGCCACAAGACTTGTTAAATGCCAAGATATGGATAGTGAGATTATTGGTGTTTTAACTGAGTGGCAAAAAGATCATCCTACATTCCCAGTATTACATGAACTATGCTACTTCTGATTAGCAACTGAGTCTTGGTTCTACTATTTATTATTTGTACAAAGTATCATTTAAATATATTTTTTTCTATTTCTATTTGCCTTTCTTTTCTTTCCATCTAGAATTAATAACATGAGGCGGGTCTAAACGTTCTCGTTTAGCCAGAGATCTATAAGTAGCAGTAGGTTTACCAAAACCATTTCCCATATTAACTCGGACTCGAAGTTTGGCTTGAGGATCTGCCTTTTCACTGTGAAGGTCTACAATCTCTCTCATTACTGTTGCTATCGATGATTCCATCCATGTCTTATGCCAGGTGTTGAATGTAATGTTACCAACGCTATAAGTACTATCTCCAGAGTCTTTACTAGCAATCCACTCCATTTCGGGAAATCCACAATCGTACAGCACAAGAGGATAATCTGCTGCCATTTCGTAGACAGGTCTGGTGGAATATATTTGAGTATCGAGTAAATCCTTGACAATAGTTGGTGATTCGAGCTTTTGACCCACCAGAAATAAAATGGCCATCATTGATCTGACTTGATGCCATAAGAATGCAGTACCAATCAAATTGAAGTAACATAGTCTGTCATCCGACTCGTCTTGAAGAATAGTAGCCTCAAGCATTTCTCGTTCAAAATTAGTAATTTGCTTTGAACCGTCTACTTTGCAGAAGTTTTGGAAATTATGCTTTCCGAGGAAATAACTAGCAGCTTCTTGCATGAGATTGATGTCCAAGTCTCTATGTTTGTAGAAATAATATCTATAATGTCGGAAAGTGCAACTGAATCTAGCATCAAATCCTGGAGGTGGCCGTAAGCTTATTTCGTATGCTACAATATCAGATGGTAATAAGCTATTGAGCATCTTAAGGTATTCTAACTCTCGGTGATCGTTTGCAGGATCTTGTTGTTCTTCAGGGGTTAATAGTGAACGAACTCTTAAAGAAATTACCTGTCTCATAGCGCTAACCCCTTTATCTGTTCTACCACATCGACTAAATTCACAATCATTAACATCAAGAGAAGGGATAACTCTTGTCCTTTGAAATGCTTTAAGAATCTCTAGTTCTACAGTGGGAACATCAGTGTTAGGCTGAATGGCCAACCCATTGTAATTCCATCCCAAATATGCAAACCTAATAGCGATTTTTCTAGTAGAAAACTTGGAAAAGTCTAAATCTTTCTTCTTTTTCTGCATAGGACTCTTGTCAACTAATTGGTTTGTATTTACTGAATCTACAGCAGGAAGCTTACCTTCTAAGGTTAAGATGCGTTTAATGAGGTCTTTCTTTGACCATCGAGTGTAGTCGTCGTTAGTAGACATCTTTCTTATTACGCCAACCAGGGTGAATGATGAGTTGATTCTTCTTCTGAATGTTAATAATCTGTTTCGAATACTAATCATTACCAAAGAAAATCCAAAATATTGATATCCATGATCTCTCTGTATACATCATTGAAAATTTCAGCCGTATATATGCGAACAGTCCCCAACCCTCAAAAAAATCTCTAGATCTAGTTTTTTTCTTTTTTTTTTTTTTTTTTTTTTTGATATTCCAAGTAATCAATTCATTAATATTAATTGACTATGGTTAAAGCATCCTCTAGAAAATGGGAGGATATTGAGCCTCCCTTAACTCCATGGTTGTATGTCTAAGCACTTAAACTTTTATTTTTTTTTATTTTTGTACTAACAACCAGGTTGGAGGCTGTGCACACATTTGGATTTACTCAAATGACCCCAGTTCAAGCAGCAGTTATTCCTCTGTTCAAAGCAAATAAGGATGTGGTTGTTGAAGCAGTTACTGGATCAGGTAAAACATTAGCATTTTTGATTCCCATGGTAGAGCGAATTTTGAAACTGTCAGAACCAGTCCCATCAGGATCCATGAATGCAATTGTAATTTCCCCCACTCGAGAACTGGCCGAACAGATTCACAGGGTCTTGGAATCTATTATTTCATTGGATCCATCTCCAAAGTCAAAGAAACTACGATCTCAGCTAATTATTGGTGGAAGTACTCCTACTCACGTTGATATTAAGATTTTTTTGGCTCGTCGTCCCCATATTATTGTTGCAACTCCTGGTAGGTTAGTAGAATTACTGAGTGCTCCTTCAGTTAAAACTTCCTCGTTAGATTCAATGGTATTTGATGAAGCTGATCGACTTTTAGATCTTGGATTTGATACTACTGTTAGTAAAATTATTGGCTTTATGCCAAAGCAAAAGAGAGTAGGTTTATTCTCGGCTACTATTAGTGAGGCGGTTTCTGAGATGGTAAGACTTGGACTTAGAAACCCCGTTAAAATTGTTGTTAGTGCTGGAAAGAGTCAAAAGGTGCCTACTTCTTTAGGTATTTCATATACCTCTCTGGAGCCTCGTCAAAAGATGCCTTTATTGTTAGATTTCATCAACTCTTCTGAATACAAAAAGGCAATTGTATATTTCCCTACCTGTACTTGTGTGACATATTTCTATGCTTTGCTGAATTACTTACAGAAAGGTAATGAAAGCTCCCCTAAGTTATTTTCATTGCACGGAAAACTACCTCCTGGACCTCGTCATAAGACATTAGAAAAATTTATAACCACTGTTGACCAATGTGTGCTTTTGACAACTGATGTTGCTGCCCGTGGGTTGGACATACCTGACGTTGATTTTGTTCTTCAGTTAGATCCACCATCAGATCCTAACGTATTTTTACATAGAGCAGGCAGAGCAGGTAGAGCAGGTAGACAAGGGCACGGCCTTGTTCTGTTAAACAAGGGTAGAGAAGAAGAATATGTTGGATTCATGAAAGTTAGAAAAGTCATTTTATCAGAGCATCCCTATCCCGAGCTTTCAAATCCAGAGTTATATGATGAAGCCAAGATTAGAAACTGGTTACTAGAAGATAGAGCTCGACATGATCTAGCATTAAGAGCTTTCTTGTCCTTCGTCAGATTTTATTCAAAACATACTGCTTCTTCTATTTTCCGTATCCAAAGTTTGGATCTTGTCGAAGTAGCCAAAGCATATAACCTGTTGTGGTTGCCAAAGATGCCAGAACTCAAAAATGTTCCTGCTGAAAATATTCCTGAAGGCGGGTACCTTGGAGAACCTTTTGTTATTGACGAATATCAGTATGCTGATCCTCAACGAGAAACTGCTCGTCTAATCGAGTTAGAGAATAAAAAGAGTTTAGGTAAAAAAGCCATAAAGGAAAAGAAAAATAATACCAAGGCATGGTCCGAAAAAGCCGAAAGAAAGGAAACTGCATCAGAAAGAAGAAATAAGAGAAAAGCAAAGCAATTGGCCAAGAGTATTGCTGCTGCCGAGCTTGAAGATTCTGATAGTGGTATTGAAGTTGATTGGAAAGATGTAGTTCAACAAAAGAAAAAGCAGAAAAAGGCTGAAATCCAAGCCTTTGATGGTTTGTAGTATTATATTTATTATTATTATTATTATTATTATTATTATTATTATTATTATTATTATTATTAT
>JAJMBN010000208.1:0-25786 GCA_030572735.1 Sugiyamaella mastotermitis
AAAATAATAAAAAAACCCTTTCTCTTCTCAAAGACAAAACCCTCCTAGTAACTCAATTACTAGTAATACAAAATTATCAAGCTGGTCTGTGCAGTTGTGAGAGGTACTCCGCTTCACATAAGCACCGACGCACCTACTAAGCACTAACGTTAGCCTTTCATGCATACAGCTGTTACAGTAAAAAGTTAACTAGTATAGCATGATCCATTTCAGACTGAGTCAATTTAACAACTTACCCAACTAATAGGCATCCAAGCTTTTGTTCCAATGGAGGGCGCAACTAGACAACCAAAATCAGCTAAAGACCCATATTATGCACTGAATGTTCTAGCTAAAGAACTGAGTGTCAATATTCAGAAGTTGATGGATAACCATGAAGAATTGCGTGATCAGCAGACTAACGCGTATCGCGTGGGAACGGGCCTTAGTGACCTGAGTTCGAAACTAAGTCCTTATGAACAAAAAAAAGGATCTAATTAAGATATTGATTATATATATATATATATATATATATATAGTAATTATTTATCATGCAATTTTTAATGAAGGCGCGGTTCAAATATCAGCCCTTATTAGACTTTTTGTTTGACTTCTTGGATTTCTTATTGGATTTTTTAGCCTGCTTTTTCCCTCCTTGATCGCTAACTTTCTTTTCTTCCACCTTGTCTTCTATTTCATTAGATAGATCCACAATATGAGGGTTTATATTTTCAACTGATTGCTTTGGTTCTTGTACCTTTGGTTCTTGTACCTTTGGTTCTTCTACCTTTGGTTCTTCTACCTTTGGTTCTTCTACCTTTGGTTCTTCTACCTTTGGTTCTTCTACCTTTGGTTCTTCTACCTTTGGTTCTTCTACCTTTGGTTCTTTAATAACCTTTGGTTCTTCAGGTTCTGCCCCCACTTCTAGTTTAGATTCATCAAACTTTGATTCTTCTGATTTCGACTTCTCCTCTGAGAACCCTATTTGCGAATCGTTTGGATACAGCAGCTTTGTTGAAGACTCCAATGACATTTGATCAGCATCGAAAATTGTTTCTATTGTGTCATCATATGTTGCAGATTCTGCTTGAGCAGGCGTGAAACCATCTTTATCTGCCTTCGCATCAGTTTCCGAGGAAGGTGATTCCTTCTTTGTTACACTAGTATTTGTTTCCTCTGGCGCTGGTAGAGCATTTACATTTTCCAAAATAACTTGTGCAGCATTACCAGAGCCTTCAATTGAACTGAGATTATCACGGAAGTATTCAGCATCTTTGATGACCCTCTGCTTCTCAATGGCAGACTTGAAATCAAGACTAGCATAGGCGTCTATAAGTTTTCTTTTATAAGAATCAAATATTTCCGACACAATCAACTAGAAGTTAGAATAATCGAATGAAATTTTCCACGATTTACTTACTAAAACAGAAGATTTTGGTAAAATTTTAGTTAAAATTTTGGCCAAACTAGCAGTTTCTTTAACCAAGTCTAACATATACTTTTGTGCAGTTTCGGTACTACTATTGGCCCAGTCAATTTTGACAAGCTGTCGACAGTGATAACTCACCTTGTCAGTCATTAGCGAAACGAATTTTTTATGAATTTCTTGTCGATGGTTTGTCAGCTCTTGAACTGCAACATCAAATTCACCTAAAATACTTTCATTTTGTACATATCGCGTGGCACAAGTCTTCATAAAAGGTATTAAATTGATCATAATGTTCACAGATTCCGAAGAAAGAGCTAGTTGCTTAGCAGTAATATGTTTAAACCCGGCAGACCGAGTAGCACCCGCTCCAAGTATAAGCTGAGTAGCCTTGGAATTGAACTTCTTTATTAGCTCAATCATATTATTGGTTATTTCGCCGGGAAGATGAGGCATAAGGATACTCAACTTCATATATTCTTCACAGTACTGAATAGTGCAAATTGACGCTCTGGAAATGATAAAGCTGGAGTTTTCAACAAAAACGTTCTTAGGCAATTTTTTAGTATCAGAAATAGGGTTTTCTGGTAAATCCACTGGTGGTTTTAAAATTGTATGCAAACTGGATATCCATGCTTCTGGGTCTTTTGTAGCACTACTAACAATAGTATCAACCATTGCTTGGAATTCTTTGGTGATTTCTTCTTCTCTCCATAAGTCTTTGTCCATGAGTGATGATAGTTCAGAATCACGACTGCTATAAAACCCACTCAAAAAAGATTTCAAAAAGGTTCCTACTAGAGTATGTAGTTCTGTAGATGGATACCCACAGATAGCTTCACATTCCGCCATATAAACACCATTTATAGAATAAAAATTCAAAAATTCTTGAACTGACAAGTTAACAGTTTGTTCCCTCCTAACTTTCAATACCTTAGTCATCCGGCTTTCTGAATTAGTGATAACAGTCAGTAACAACTCACTCAGATCTATGGTGGGGGATAAATCTTCTGGATCAGTCATCATTGTTACGGACGACGTAAGATCTAATAAAACTTTTTGCTGCGTCGATAGTCTTCTAAAAACTTCAGCAAGTGAAGAGTATGTATCTACTAACATTTCTTCTGACTCCTTCACAGTCATTGATCTAAGGGAAGCTGCTAGAGATGTGGATTTTTCTGCCGTAGATCTAGACGTTAGATTAGAACTGACCGAGACATTATCTCCCTTTGACGGTAAATTCATTCTAACAACATTCTTAACCATTTTTATCACGGCATCACTATATTGGTTTAATGCTGATATAACTGATTCCGATCTCGTAAGTCCATGAAGTGTTTTTTGCAACTCTTTCCTTAACTTTTGATCAACATTCAAGTAGTCTGTATTAAACGGAGGTTTTGCTGTTAATCCTTCACGATCTAGAACACGACTGAGCCTATGCATAGTATCATACTTTGATACAGACTCCATATGCCTCTTCAAATCATTGAGCAATAACTCTGTGAATTGGATACTAAAGCTTTCGCCGGCTTTAGACCTCATAGTATATAGTTTGTCTCTAATTGATGACAATGCTGACACAGCTCTCAAATCCAATAAAGGCAGCTTCCAATTCGATATCCAGTTTGAGACGGTTTTATTAGCAGAATCCCCATTCAGTAAAGCTTCACATGAGTCTATTAGGTCTAAGCTCGTCTCCAATGATTGATCATCATTTAGTAACGCGTCAACCTCGGCAGTTTTTGAAGAAAGCAAAGAAATTTGTTCTAGAGACTGTATTAAGGAATCTACGTTGGCTCTCTTTTGGCGGAGTTTAACTTGATCAATACCTTGTAATGCAATGTTCCGATCGGCAATCATCAATTCAGACTTCACCTGTTGAACCTTTTCAATAGAAGTGGCAGCTCTTTCTCTAATAGTCTTTAAGTCATCAATAGTAGAAAAAAAGGATTTTGAGGCATTCGAAATCTCGTTAATCAAATGCAACTCAATTGTATCTATATACCAAGAAAGCTTTTCTTGTAAAATTGCATTGTTGGCTAAAATCCTAGGAACATCACCATCGACTCCCACATTGTCATCATAAGATGAAACACTGATTTCAAGTCCAGCCGATGAACCTCTATGGTTTAAAATTTCAGACTTTTCACTAACAATATCAAATATTTTGGGATTATCCAAATGAAAGTTTTCTTGGAAAAATACATCAGGAATAGTAGATAAAGGGGTCAGATCTGGGATGGGACTCGGTAATACCGGCCCAGATCCTGACTCTATTGGCGAACTTATTCCTGAATTTGCAATGGAATTATTTTCTGTCGATGTCATTCCATCCTTAGAGGCAGTTTCATCTAAGGGCCCTGTCGATATATTGGATATAGCAGTGGACAATATAGAGAGGGTATCGTCATTGTTTAAACTAGGATCTTGTCCGCCAACGGAGGCTTGTTTATATATTCGAGTAGCGTAAAACGTCTCATATTCTGATGAAATATCTGCAAGGTAATCTTTTAATTCTTCTCTCCTGACTTTATCTATAGGAGCAAGGTTCACTGGGGGGATATCTTTAACAGTCGGAGGTTTAAATGGCATAGATGCAGACGAATGATGGCCAGCAGCTCTTCTACCAGCTGGGGAAGCATTAGAAGTGGTATCATCCAATCTGGAAGTGGTAGATGTGTCTATTAAATCAGCAATTGAATTCGAGCCCAATCGATTATGGGACGTTCCTACTCTATTAAGTCCTACTGGTACTGCAGATAATCCAAGAGAATGAGCACCCCCACCAAGGTAGTTGCTTGACGAGCTGACACCACTTATTATACTACTAGCTCTGCGACCTTTTGACCCAGTTCCTATATAAATTGGTGTTGATGGACCGGATCCGTTAACATTCATTCTAGGAGAACCAAAAAAGCCAGTGGATGACTCCACCGATAATCTGCCCTGGTTCTTCAATGGGGTAGCTTCTCCAGTCATAAATACTTATTCAATATTCAATATACCACGAGTTATATCCTATACTTAGAAGTGCTTAAAAACCATGCCAATTCCACGTACGTTTATCAACACGGAGGCAGTTAGAATACAATGTGCTAGAGCTTGAGTTGAACTGTAACTTGACTTAACTTAACTTACAGTAAGTAGCTCTTACCGTGTAACTTACGTATTACTGTATACAGGACAGCATAGTGTAGAGCCGCACTACCCAATGGGGCCGAGTGGGCTCTGACGCACTTCCTCATGTAACTAACTATTAAGTTACTACTTAGTACTTACTAGGGGGCTTCTAATAAAGCAATAATAGAATATATATCTTATTATGAAGCTACAAAAGCCAGAGCGTTCGGATACTGAGCCCGTCCATGTATCACAATTGATTAATAAACTAGAATTAATTAAGCATCCAGAAGGTGGTTATTTCAAGGAGACTGATCGTAGTCCCTTCAAAATGCCAAATCCTTATGACGAGAGCACCCAAACAAAAAGAAACTATTCAACTTTAATATACTATTACCTTACACCAAGTTCACCATTGGGTCGTTTCCACCGAAATAAGTCAAGGATTATACATATTCTTCAAAAAGGATCCGGCACTTACGTCACTATAAAACCAAATGGTACAGTAGAATCGTTTGAGGTTGGATTTGGTTCGAATCAGAGAATGCAGTGGGTCGTTGAAGGAGGCGTATACAAGGCCAGTTTTACAAATAACGAAGAAGGCCTACTGATAAGTGAGGTGGTAGTACCTGGGTTTGAATTTGACGACCATAATTTTATGTCTAGCAAGCAGGAGCTTATTGACCTTGTTGGATCAGATACTGCAGATGAATTACAATGGCTACTAGGATGAGACATATGAACAATACTATGTATTAATAGTTATAAATAAATATATGCATCACAAAGTATGAGGGGGGTAAAGTGAATAAAAAATATAAAAAAATGTGTCAATGTATAATGTAAGACGACCCGCTGAAGAGGATGCATGAATATTTGATTCTAGATCACTTTGTCCAACTTGAATTCCATAAAGAAGAAGCAAGGTCTTTTGCACTTCCCATTACACTATTCAATCGGCCACCAATAAGATTTCCAGGCGCATCGCCATCAGAACGTTCCTGCCGGGCAGAATCTTCTACATGCAATGAAGAATGGTCTCCAGTGCTGATTGTATTAACAGTACTGATACTTGGCGCTGCTGTATCCTCTACAAACTCAGATTCGGCCATTTCAAAATTAGGCCTTGATGCAGCTATCTTAGAAGAAGAAGAAGACCTATCTAGATAATAGCTTGATTGGCTGACATTGGAATTGACCAGCTCTCCTGAAACATTGGTGGCTGTTGTTTTTGGCTCTACAAATGAGGACCTAGAGCTGATAGAGCTAGGGGTGACATTCTGTAAGTTGGAGCTCACAGACTGGCTTGGTGAATGACTCGGCGATGGATGGGGTGATACATAAACACTGTTATAATCATAGGTACGGTAAGCATTTCTCTGACTAGTGGTATTATGGCTCATAGCATATGCTACCGAATTTGCTGCTTCGGTTCTTTGAGCTTCGCGCTCAGACTCGTCAACTTGATATTTCAAAGTAGTTGCTGGTAGAAGGGCAATAGTTCTATGATCTTTACCAAACTTATTAAGCGAAACAGAGGAAGCAGATCTAACCATTAAAAACAAGCCAGCATTATCTTCTTCATCAGACTCATCTTCAGATTCCGAATTCTCATCATCATCAGATCCACTTTCGTCTGAGTCCGAGTTTGCAAATCCAAAGCTTGCAGCACCTGAACGCTGCATGCTTCTACCTCTGTTACTAGCCGGTACAGCTGCCTTTTTAACATTTTTCTTTTCATCATCACTGATAGTATCGAGGGCAATGCATTGTTCCACCCTGTCGTTGAAATGAATGTGGCGCTCTCCAGATTTTGACGGTGAGTTTGATTTGCTATTGCTTGAAATGGGCTGCAACAATGGAGACGCAGCTACCGATGAAGTTGCTGACATGATAGAATTGGTATCAGCTCCGCTAGTGCTAGGTGAATGCAGTGCATCATCAACTACTCGATTGCTATAATACTGCTGATTGATAACATTCGAGATATTTTCACTACTATGGCCGAAATGGGGACGGTGTCTATAGTTGTGATGACGCAAATAAGTCGAAACACCAGATACTTCACTAGAATTCTCTTCATTCTTTGTAAAACTATTGTTTCCCTTCTGATGAACAATGCATGTACAGTTAGTCGTGCCATTACAGCTTCCATTTGTAATTAATGGTGGCCTTGATAATATCATCTGTGAAACACTTCTTTTCTTTAAAATGGGTTTCTTTGATGGTTTTCCTTTAGAAACTCCTTCAACTTCTGAACGAGACTTTTCCTTGAGCTTTTCTTTAGAAACATTCTTTTCAGGTGACAAAGAAAATGTATGGTGAGGTTCGCTATATAATGGACCATATAACCAAGAGACGTCATAGTCTTTAAGCCAGTTCACAGATTCTGGAGATACAGTCTTAAGATTGTACTTTGCCTTTGTCCATGTTCTCCAAGAGGCATTTTCTAGTCTAGCACTATTAGCCATATCTTTCCTCCTCAAAACAATATATCGCCAAGATGATGAAATATCACTTTCCTTCCAGTCATGAGACAAATAATCAACATGACGTTGAGGCTCGTGTTGAAGTACACTATCGTCTAAAGTGGGAGCAGTAAATTCAGGAGTACCAGGGGCTGAGGGGCTTGAAGAACCCGATGGAAATTCAGTCTCTTCGTCACCACTTGTAGATAAAGCGAGGGTGGGAGCAGAAGCATTCGATCCCACACTATCTACAGAGCCCGACAGGTTGCTAATGATATCACTATGAGCAGTGGTTTCGGCGCTGTTGGAATCTATTTTGGAACTAGATGCATAATATTGTTGAGTTGAAACAGGAGGTTGCTTTTCTCGCTTCAAATGTGGGTAATCCTCCATAGTACCTAACAGTTCTGAACCTAATGAAGGGCGAATAAAACCATCGAAAACACCCATCGATTGGGTTCGCTTCAATGCAAACGTCGATTTCTTAAATTCTTGCTCACATTCGACATCAACTGCATTTGAAATTTCTGCTAGATTTGTATTTCTCATTTCAGGGATTTCATTTGCTTGTTGTTGGCCCTGTTGATATGATGCACTAGATTGTTGGTCCTTCCCATTGCTTGAAGTTGCTACTGATGCCATGTCAGTAGATACTGGCAATGTAACTAATGAATTCCTTCCACTCGAGTTAAAAGGTATGCTTGAAGTTGATGAAGGTTGAACCGATAGCAAACTACCAGACAAATCACTTGTATAAGCGGTAGAGTTGGAGCCATTTGTTGAACTTCCTTGGTATCCACTAGGGTTGGGGCGAGTCATGGTCGGGTGGTTGTTAGAATTGGTGTAGTAACTGTTGGAGGCTGACAGTGAAGATGGCGGATAAGCCGAAGAGGAAGCAGAAGAACTTGACGATGACGAATTCTCACTGACTGATAATAAACTTGATTTTGATTGAACTCCTAATGACAACAATGGAACTGCATGTCGAGGGATAGAGGAAGAGGTTGTTTGTATAGTACCCGGTCGGGTAGCAAGATTGTTAGTAGATGACGAAGCGACTTGAGATGGAGGGGACATGCAAACCAAACAAGAGAAAGATGGGGACTTGAGAAAGAAAAAAGCAAGAAATAAATCTTCTTTATCTGTTGACTTTTTAGAAATCTAAAAACAAAACAAAGAAAAAAGAAGTGTTTTTTTTTTTTATCTTTTTTTTTGTTTCACTCTCTAGTAATAAATGCAACCAACCTAGAATTGAACAAAAAAAAACTGCTTCAATATCTTGTAGTAGTACTGGAGAAAGAGAAAATGATCAAGAACTACTCAATTATAATTGAGAAAGGAATACTATATTGTTAGTCATAACAGCTTAAAACACAAATGAAAACTCTGGTTTTGATGTCAAGATAAATAAATAAATCTGGGGTTGCTTTCCTAACAATAAAATCAAATCAAAAGTTGAAATAAGAAAAGAAAAAATAAATTAAGACAATCAAAGATGGAGGATAACTACAAAAGGTATTTCGTTCAAAAACTCAAGTCTATAAATACATGTTTATCAAGTTCATATTAAACAATGATCGTCAGCCAACCCTACACATATCTTTAGAAATCAATTATTATAATGGGTATTACACCACGGGCTATATTATCTAAGGTATCATCTAATATTGTCTTCAAAAATCTGTTTCTTTTCAATCGCATGCTATTGACTTCATTTCCATCTATTATCCGAAATCTCCATCTTTGAGTTAAAGGGTGGAAAATAATACTCACGATAAAAATATTAATAAATATTCCACAAGCCACTTTTGAAACGACTATTAATCAACGCAACAAAAAATCAGATGTTCTAGTACAACGAAAGAGTGTATAAAACCAATCTCAAATTTATCCTTTCTAACAACAAAACTTATTAAAAAGATGCTGTATCCAAAAAAAAAAAAAAAAAAAAAACAAACCAGTTTGTTGCCTTTAGTAGAATACAAGTTGGTCTATAGAAGATGGGTTTGAACAGAGAAACTGGTTGAAAGTATTAATTAGGCTACAGGATCGGGAGAAAAAAAATTAGGACCGGGATACTGGGGGAACCGAGAGGCAGGGTTCCCGATATAGTGAAACAGATCCAGTGAGACCTGTCAAGTATTGCTCGTATTTCCTCGTTTAAAAAATAATAGTCTTAAACAGTAAGGACTAGGGCTCACACCAAAAATTTTCCCGATTTCGCCCGTTCTGCTTAACAACGGCCGAGCCAAGTCCCAGCATTTTGGTTCATCGTTAATCCTTCCTTACCTTAGAATACTCCACTTTTGATCTTAGCAGCTCCGGGTAAGGGAAGTGGCGAGCTTTCCTAGTGATCAAATGGGCAGTTTTTCATTGTGGGGAAATGCTTTTAAGGCTAGTCAAATTTGGGGATGTTAGTGTTACCACTTTAATATTTTATTTTATGTTCATCTATTTCTCACTATTTTTATTTCTTTTTCTATTTTTAAACAGAGAAACTAATTGATAGATTTTACAATTAATATTATGCATAGAATCTAATCATAAAATCGGATATTACAGTGCCAATCCTAGTCTACTGTTTTTGTTTTTTATGTTTGTTTTTTTTTGTTTGTTTGTTTATGAGCCGGTTTTAATTTAAGTTTTGAAATTTCCCCGCAACAGTACCATTTCATGATTTATAATCATGATTCTGTATATAGCGGATGATTGGTTGTTCCATTAAATAACAGTCAATAAAGTTACCATGAATCAATACAATTTTAGATCCAAGGGGTCAACCTCCGATGTAGTGGCTGTAAATGGTTGAGTCCAGCATTTGGCGTGATGTCGTAGACACCATCGCGTGAGAAACAATTGGGCAAATTTGAATTGTGCTCATTACAGGGCTGCAAACTTTGGGGAAGTACAAAACTAATCGACCACGCACAGCTAAGTTAAAAACCTCCGATCCGCAAGGTAGAAGACTATACCGATTAACATATTTAGAGAGTGGGTCCTTTACGCCAGTGGTGGGGTGTTTTTCTCGAATTCTGATATTAAAGGACCCCTGCTCAATTAAAGTTATAGTAGTACAGGGACAACGGAGTACTGTACACAAAAACTCAACGTAGGTACAGACGATGCTCAGAAACATTTTTCGTATCTGATAACGTTATGTTTATCATGGCAACATGAATGAAAATATTCTGATATCTGAATGCAAGCTATTATAAGAACGTCTTCTAATCATAAGACTATCATGTCATGAGACGGATTATAATAGAATCACTAGATAGCCAAATATAACCTAAAAACAAGATAGTCATATGCCATCATTGCAGTTCAAAGCAATGTAGATCAGATGCAATATCAATAAAAATATTTACAAAAACTTGACTCCCATTATCTGACCATCTGATGCTTTCATTATCACTGCTTGGCCCTGCTTTACAAGAGTATCAATAGCCTTACGCAAGATTTTCGAATCAAGTCCCGCAAATTCTTGGCTGGTTGAAAGCTCACCATCAGTTATTTCATAAAATGTCATAACAGTGCCGTTTTGACCCGTACTATCAATCCATCTCTTTATATCTGATCCCCATTCCTCCGGCCTTTTTGTGTACACGTATATTGATTGTTTGCCGGATGATTGCCATTCGGCATGTCCTTGAGATATCATATAATCAAATACATCTCGAATCATATCCTGCTTCAACTGACGATTGATTTTGGTATTATTAAATACTTGTGACCCTTTCTCATTATTTCTATTGATTAGGTTACCAAATTCATCGGTTAAATCCAATACATTGCTGTTGAAAGGAGAAACATATAGCTGATAGATTTTGTAATGCTTACAATAATCTAGTATTAAAGAGTCCCAACTTGAAAGCTGTGATTTCCATGTCTGTTCATTAATCTGCTTAGTGAAAAATGGAGGAAAGTCATATATTGCTGGGAATTTGAATTCTTCTTTAGCAGCTGCCATATTGATGTTAAAGTGTGGTTTGGGAGCTGATACTCGAGTGGTTCATCAAAGCAGCAAGTGCAAAGCCTCAGCTAAATAACGGCGCTAACACAGTAAGTTAACGTTATGAAGTAGCGATGCATGCTTGACAGATTAATTACACAACTTTACTAAACAATGAAATGTCTTTAAAGGATATTTCCATTAATTTGATTGAAAAAATTTCCAATCATAAGTCCGGTATCCCAGTACTATCTACCCAAGATTCCAATTTATTGCCCCAAGAAGTAGAGTATTTAAACTTGGTTCGACTTATACAGGGAAGACTGCCTTCGTCACAAATCGATAAGACCCTTCAAGAAGCGTAAGTATGCACCTCCATTTACATCTATTAATAATCGAATTGTTTTTCTAAGATTGTAGAACATTTACTGCTGTGTCTATAATTAAAGCTTTGGACCACCAGGGGATTGAGCAGTAAGTATTGGTGACTGGGATGAATAAATTACGCGTCTAACTAAAAGAAATCTCAACAATCTTATTCGCAAACGAGATGAACTCGATATTCAATTATTAGATCAAATGAATTCAAATTCAAAAGTTGGTGCCCATATAGCTGAGATTGAAAAGTACAATCGAAAAAAATATAATGAGAACCGACAGATGGTTGATAAAATCCTTCAGCTATCGACTGAATTTAATTCAAAACAGTTGGATAAATTTTCTGCTCAACAAATAGACCAGTATAACAAGAACCTAAATCAATTGAAACTAAGTTTGAAAAAAACGGCTGTTTTACATGAGTTTATAACTGCGCTTATAGCTGGAACAGGCGTTAATTGGACCGGTGATCCAAACTTGACTAATTTAGTACTAAAATGTGGTCTTCCTCCACAGGGACTAGACGAATTGGACGATCTAGAGCTTGGTGTAAATAAATAAACTGTCAAAACGATATGTACATTAAAATCTATTTACAACTGCGCTTCTTATGTATATCTATATATATTCATGTATATTTCAAGCATACAATCTTGAGCTGACAACATCCCAGTCAATAGAATTCCACCACTTCTCTAAGTATTCAGTCTTTCCAGTAACCGAGTAATCGGTCAAGTATGCATGCTCCCAGATGTTCACAGCCAACAAAGCAATATTGAAGTTCTTCTCCTTGTTTCGTACTGCTTCATTAATAGCCTCAATGCTTTGAGAAACATCTTCACTGACAATTCCATTCAAATCAAAAAGTTGTGCTCTGGAGATATGATAAGGAGTACCTGCATTATAACATGACATGATACCTAATGACTTGTCAGGTCCTTCTATTAAAAACACCCATCCGTTACCCAGTAATAGGTCAGCGGCCAATAAGAACTGCTCTCGAAGCTGGTCCATTCCACCAAATGATCTTTCTATTCTTCGTTTAAGCGCTGCACTAGGCTTGGTATTATTAGTCTCGGGACTTGTCAAAGATTGAAAATACAAGTGGTTGTTATGAGCTTGGCTGGCATAGTTAAAAATATGAGCCTGGTCCGATTTACTTGCAGTATTCAACAAGATGTGTAAAGGAATACGAGATTCATTCTCGGTATCGGCGGTTAATTGATTCAACTTATTCAAAAGTTGTTGTTGATGATCAGTCCAAGAAGTTTTAAAACCTTCTGGTGACAAAAAGCCCTTAATTCCTGCTTGTTCTAATTCAACCTGGTTTCTGAGTTTAGGTAAAACATGGATAGATCTAATATGAGATCTAGAAATTGATCTTCCAGCTCTAAGAGCTGCTAAAGGTCCTCTTAATTGGATCATTTTTGATGAATTTTTAATGCCAAACTATGTTAATGTAATGTTAATAAATTTTGAAAAATCACATATAGTCATGTGACTAAGCCGCTTCTTATATATTGATAATATTGTACTATAGTTAATATCTAGAGAAACAGTTGCATGAACCTCAGACGCCATCCTTATAACTCCAGATCTATTGCGTATAGTTTACAAGACTTTTGACTTCTAATAATTTCGGAATTAAGCATTTAAATATGAATATTTTAAGGAATAGAATACTTTGTGTGAATTATAAAAGTCTAGGGAAAAGTATACGAGTGCCGAGGCAGGTTAGGTATTATTCACCCGTGAGATCTAAGATCTCTGAAGCTCCTCGACCCAGAAGGCGGCGAGTATTAGGATCCTCTTCATCATCTTCTCAAAATGGCCAGAGTCAACCTAGACAACTAATTAATCCAAATCCATACGATCTTAGTGGACAGCAGGGATATTCGTATCCATGGACTAGTGGCTTAAGTGCTGTACCCAATCCAGGGGGGGTTTTACAACCTACCGATGCCGTAGTAGAATTGTTATCATATCCAACTTTAGTAATGGAAAGACAATTAGAAATGATGAATATATTTCTTGGATTTGAGCAGGCAAATAAGTATGCTATATTGGATACAAATGGAAATCATTTAGGGTATATGGAAGAAGAAGACTTTGGAATTACAAAAGCTTTAATGAGACAATTTTATAGATTACACCGACCGTTTTCCGTTAGAGTATTGGATAGACAAGCCAACCATATAATGACCATTCGGCGTCCCTTTTCATTTATAAACTCGCATATCAAGGCAATTCTTCCTAGTATTAATGGAGATAACGATATTGTCATTGGTGAAACAAAGCAAGAGTGGCATTTGTGGAAACGACGATATAACCTTTTTCTACAAGAAGAGTAAGTTGGGGATATGAAGCATGCAATATTATTTCAGAAAACTAACTGTTTATAGTGGCGATGTTTTTGAACAGTTTGGAAGAGTAGATGCTCCTTTCTTATCTTTCAGTTTTCCCGTGAATGATGAGAATGGAAACATTCTTGGATGTGTAGATAGAAACTGGGTTGGTATTGCTAGAGAAATGTTCACTGATACAGGTGTATACGTTCTTCGAATGGACCCATCATCTTTTGAAGGTTTAGAAGATCAATATCCTTATCTTTCAGGTCCTTTGACTCTTGACCAACGAGCAGTCATGTTAGGAACTGCAGTCTCTATAGATTTTGACTACTTTTCAAGACATTCAGGTAGGAGGTAAGTTGGATAGTGTATTTATTTAAAGGCACCAAACCTAACTAATTCAGTGGATTCTTTTCATTTGGTGGATATGACGATATCTAATATTTCTTTGGAGGTGGATATGCGTTAAACCGTTTCCCCTGACTTGAATACTGCTTTTGCACAGTCAATGGTTGTTGTGATTGTTGTTCTTGAGTTTGAACTTTGTTATATAATCTCGAATCATAGAATTCATTAGACCATCCGTAGTAATTAAACCGCTCATCATGACCTAATGGGTACATCTGGGACACTTCGTCTGCCTCAAGGAAATTTACATTTATGCGACTTTCAACATTCTTGTAAAATTCTTGAGCAGCAACTTCAATCTCACCCATAGAAACGGAAACTTTGGAGTTTATCTCAAAATCAGATTCTGACCCAAGGAATAATGGTAGATTCGGTTGTGAAGGTGGATTTACTCTTTGGCCGCTCAATAGCCCTTGTACAAAATCATCTTCACCCATTTGATCTGAACTACTGAGTTTTCCAAAT
Organism: Sugiyamaella mastotermitis; assembly: GCA_030572735.1. Classification (NCBI taxonomy): domain Eukaryota; kingdom Fungi; phylum Ascomycota; class Dipodascomycetes; order Dipodascales; family Trichomonascaceae; genus Sugiyamaella; species Sugiyamaella mastotermitis. The sequence continues at coordinate 14,548 of JAJMBN010000208.1, forward strand.
GCATGGCGAAATTCGTCAACATCTCTAAAATATATATTTATAGTCCAATTATCAACAATTCTCTCTATATATTTTCGATTAGACTCGCATTCAGCCACAATGGCTGCTAGGGGAATTATATCTGACATGCTGATGTTCTGCCATATGGGTTCACCCTTTATGTGGAAAATGATGTCATTGATCAAATAAAGGAGATACACTTGCTTTCTTCTCTTCTTCCGTATTGTTCTAGATTTTGCCATTAAATATGCAATAAATAGGACATATATCTCATAGTGATTAGATAACCAAGGTATCCACAATCGGCGGCATTGTTGAACTGCTGTATTGGTACAATTGCTCAATACATCATCTATAAGATGAACTGCTTTAGACACCTCTTCAATCCCCACAAATTTATTTGTTATTTTTAAACATTGAAGCTTCTCTTTTAATTTTCTTGATGCTACACGAACTCGTACATCTTCAATATTCATTTGTAGTTGAAAAAAGTAGCAATCAGATCAGTTCGAATTTTACCCTTGCCACTCATTTATGTAACATTTAACTTAAGTTAACTTACAGTTCACCTGTGAATCTGCTAGGTAAGTTCAATAATTATTTTTAATATGTCGTCCTGGAACACAATTGAAAGTGATGCAGGAGTATTTACTGAGCTGATTGAAAAGCTAGGAGTAACAGGACTTCAATTTGAAGAGCTATTATCTATAGATAGTGAATCAATCCGATCCATTGGACCTGTTTATGGAGTGCTCTTTCTATTCAAGTACCGATCTAGTGAGATGCAAAAAGCGAGTGGATTGCAACCTTTAGATGGAACATATGATGACAATATAAAAAATGTCTTTTTTGCTCATCAGGTAATTCAAAACGCTTGTGCTACCCAAGCTGTACTCTCTATACTATTAAACAGGAAGGATATTAACATTGGGCCATCATTATCCGAATTCAAGTCATTCGTAGAAGCATTTGATCCGCAATTGAAGGGAGAAACTATTACCAATTCCGATCTGATTCGAACTGTACACAACTCATTTTCAAGACCAAACCCATTTATAGATGAAACGGATAACCGTCCACATGATGAAGATGATGATGGATTATACCATTTTATAGCATATGTCCCCGCTGGAGGTTCACTTTATGAGTTAGATGGTCTTCACCCTTATGCTATCAACCACGGTCCTTGTACATCTGAAGAGTTTGTAGAAAAGGTACCTGAAGTATTACAGAGAAGAATATCTAGGGGGCCAGAGGGAGAAATGAGATTTAATTTATTAGCATTGACTCATGATAAGAGAGAATACTATCAATCTATTGGAGACGAGGCAGGATTGGCACATGAAGTTCAAAAGAGAGCCGAGTGGATTGAAGAAAATAATCTCAGAAGAGAGAATTTTTTTGGATTGATTCACCAGCTAGTTAAAGGCATTTCTTCAAAGGCAACCGATGAGGAATGGAAGCAAATTATAACTCTAGGACGACAAACTTCTGCTCAATCAGTAGAAAGAAGACAAAGGCTTAAAAGCCGTAGGGGATAATCATAATCATAATAATAGCGATTGTTGAAATTAATTAATATATACAATTTATAAATAGAGACTTTTGCTTTTCTTTTTTGTTAACTAGAAGTAACATTAAGATGTCTGAAACAATTATTGGTTGCTTCAATATCATCTTCACCTACCAGCACGACACCTGCCAATGCGGATGAAAGATAACGAATCTGTTCGATATCATGTTGATCCTGATTCATAAGAATACTGGCAAGTCCAGCTACAATACCAGTGGAATCATGACTTAATTGTCTCAAATCAAAAGAAATCGGGATAACAACGTCCTGTATAGATCCTGACAATGAAGAACTAGGGAAAGTCTTTTTGTGCAACTGATCGACCAACAAAGACAGTTCATGGTCTGAACTCATAGTGATAGAGAAATATTTTGGCGGATCTATCAATAATCTTACAATAGCTAGCATTGAAGAATCTAAGCTTGAAGTAATATGTTGATGTTTTATGCCTGTCAATAGCAAACGAGATTCTTCATCGACCTGTGGTTTGATTCCGGCAGCTTTCAATAAAGAAGTCGTTTTCACACCTATAGAAGTAGCCTGTTCAGTCAACCCATCATTCAATTTTGGAGATTTCTGAAAAGAATCATCAGTAGCGATGTATGAATTTTCTAAAGAGATTTGAAAATCCTGGTTTTCTAAAGTTTTGATCAATTCCTCTCTAGCTCTAGTTGGAGCTAAAACAAAATCAGAATTGGAAGTAGCAATAAATAAAATAGGAATAGCAGCATTAGCTAAAGGGGTTGTAATATTCAAAATAGTTGAACCTGCATCACTTCCATCTGTGTCTATTTTGATGGCTAAGTATTCATCAGGTAGGATTCTAACAGCACTTACAGCGCTCAAGTGATCTAGGGTGTCCCGGAATAAAAGCTCCACTAGCTCGGTAGGACAAATTACTGAGCATTCATAAGGGGTAAATGAAATATTAATAAATTGCTGTAATTCATCTAGTTTTGAGTCATCATCTGTAGAAAGAGATACTGGTGATGGAACAGATGTGTATCCATCCATATCATCCAACTTTACAGTTGAAGGCTTATTAGGATACAACAATCCAGAATTTCGGTTAGGTGGGGAAGAAAATGAGACTTCTTCAAACTGTGATTTCCAGGATCCTAAGAATAATTTTAGAATCCCTTGACTAAAAAGACTGTATTCATCCAAAGGAATAGATATTATACGAAGATGCGGTCTCTAGCAACATGTTAGTTATTTTTCAATTAGTCCTCACACTACATTTAACTTTAACCGTACTTACCAACACCTCCACTTCTGAGCTCATTTTGAAATTTTCGGATTATATCTGTAAGTTTATATGTTAAACTATTGAACATCAAGTTTTCATAATAAAGATTTTTGTAAAGCCCCCGCGTTTGTTATACCACCACTCTTTTATTCAACTGTTGAGCTGAAATTAGGTCTGATATATATGTCTCACTATAAAATCAAGCCTAGTATGCTCCACTCTTTATATATATACAATAGGGTCGAAAACTAATGAGTCAACCAAATATGAAGATGGTAATAAAATATAGGTGAGAAAAAAATAAAATATAGAAGTAAAAGGAAAAATAATGAGAAAAAGAAAAGTAAAAAAAAAAAAAAACTTTAACATTAATGCATTTAGGCCTCCACAATTCCTATTTCGTCATACTGCCATTTAAAGCATTTAAAGTGAGTTCCTTATGTGCTTGGCAGCCACGGAATGATGTTTAAGCCGTCTGCCAATTCAGGGACCATCCTGTGCTAACTACGTAGTCGTCGGACATAAAACACCTTCTTCGTCACAAAATTTAACAGACTCCAGAAGAGCTTACAAACAAATATATATTTATGAATCTACGATATTATCTGGATTTTCTTTTTAGTTTTTATTCTCTCTTGCCTTCTAGGATTTTTTTTTTAATGTTTTGCTGGAATGGGCAGTCATTTCGGCTATTTTGTTGCCAGACAGGATATCCTGTCACCTATCTTGGTGAGGTTTGGCCCCTGCTGTTAGGTGATGTTGCACAGATTAGGCTAGCCGCTGATGATGATCTCTTTCTTAATTCAAAATGACTAGTGGATAATAACAAACATTACAATTTAGTAATATTCAATTTGTGGTTATATTATAAATTTTGTACACCATTTCATCATTTAAGGTCGTGTATTTCAATAAGATTTTCCTGCTGAATGACCAGTTCCGTCGGCTAATGCGTCCTTTAAATTTTCTTATCTTTGAAATGCGCTGTAAATAGGGTTGATAGATAGGTAAATAGCATGCTTCATAATTGGCTGCTGCGTTCCATTAACCTGACGGCCCTTACACACTACTGTAGTAGCTATGCACCAGGTAACGTTACTGTAAATCTTTTGCTGGCCAGTCCAAATTTGGATCAGTCAGCCTGTGCTGCTACGATATTTATGCTCTATTACCAAATAGAAAAGCAAAATCCTCACTTAGGCAAAATAACTATCAACCTTAAAATAATAGAAATAACAGAGTTTGGTCTGAGAATCATATCTACATAGGAATTTTCAATGTCCTTTTTTTTTTCAGGAAACCTACCATTCTCCGTCTATGGAAAAGAAGCATTGAAATGTTTCTTTTTTTTTTTTTTTTTTTCAAGCGAGTGTGTTTTTATGTTTTTATTATTTTTTTCTTGCTGTCTCGGAAAGACATGATTATGTCGGATGTTTTTTCCACTGGCCGTCCAGAGCCGAACATTTCTATTCAGGTCCGTGCAGGGTACAAAAAAAATATCTGCCTTGGTTAGACGTAGACGAGACACTGCAACATAGGAATTGTCACTTTATGCCCGTATTTTCATGTAGCGGTAGAAAGGTCGACTCTGCTAAATTACTATCAACAATATTGGATCTCATCAGCTAGTTATTAGTTTAGTGCTAACAGGTTACTCTAGTTATTTCAGTTTGCTGTGTCTGTTGCCCTGCCTGTTGTTGTTTTTTTTTATGTAACCACCATTGTTCATTATAGATATAACCAACTTTGGCTTATGATACTTTTGAATACAAGCAATTAAATAGCAAAATTAGTGCTCAGAGTAATAGCTACTTATCTACTTAGTTTAATTATATGATAGTTAATGATATAAGTTGTACCACCGTACCAGCAATTAGAAGGGATATAATAGCACACAATAGATAGGAGCTACTTCTTGTCAACTATAACATAAGTATAGTTCTGAAAACATATTAAAGAATTCTATTTGATGAAACATTATTTGATTATGGCCATCTATTCACAGAAAGGTAGCATTTGTAGTGATATTGTTTATGCCTGAGTAACGTTGATCATTACTACCCCTAATAATTAATTATGGCAATGCACGGCTGGAATCAGTAAGGAAAAATAGATGTCTGATAGCAGTTCCTGCGTGTACTGCACCGTTACAAACTAAACTAACTTTTGTTAACGGTATCGATCTACCTGCCTGCTGTCTGTCACGTCACTATTCAGCTCAGACAGCGTAGCGTAGGAAATTTTATCCACTTTACCCATTTCTTTCATTCATCTCCTTTTGATTTTGAAATCCATCATAGTTGAGTATTGAAAAAAATAAGGTTGATATATATTCTATTTGGCATTGAAGAAAAGATGTCGTTCTTGGATAATAACCCACTCAATAGCCAAAGCACTAGATATACTACAAATCCAATCATTGCTAAAACTCCTCCAGCTATAAGCAACTATAAAGGAAAACAAAAGCAGGTAGCTAATATTTATTCATCTATTTCCGATAGAAGAATTGATGATGAATTGATGAAAAATTCAGATACCAATGGCGCCGTGAACCCCACCAGTCCTCTGGTAGTATCATCTGTAACTTCATCATCTTCCTCAGAGTCGAAAGAAAATAGAGATCCACCTAGCATTATCAATATCTCCAATAATAAAAATAGAGGAAGAAATTATTCAAGAAATACTTCAATGTTTCGTGCAAGTTCCTTTCCAGTAAGAAGTCATACCTATTTGCACGAAAATTTCAACAACTCGCCTTCTGTTTCTACCTCTGCAGCCCCTCCGTCTCACCAGGTTCCTCAGCCTGCTAGACCTTCCCCACAACATGGTTCCATTAACAGACCAGCACGCCGACAAAGTCATCACAATTTGGATTCTTATGATAGAACTGTCTATGTCGCAAATTTCCCCAACAATACTGCTAAAGAGGATTTAATTAATGTGTTCAAGGATTTTGGTAAGTTTTACAAGAAGAAAAAAAAAAAAAAAAATCTTGCTTCTAGGCTTGGTTTACTAACTATTTCAAAAGGTGAGATTGAGAAGGTACATATCCAACCCTCCAAAGACGATCGATCCAAGTATTCTTTTATCACGTTTAGCCAGAAAGAGTCGGTAGAAAATGTAATGGATCGGGCAGATCGAAATTTGCATATTAATAACCTGTTGCTGTGAGTATATTAACTTTCTTATTGGTTTCCTTCATGTAAACTAACAACTCAGCACTGTGAACCGAAGAATTATTCCCAAAGCTTCCCAGCGGAATACCAGCAAATCTTATAGTGAGGATAATCATGTTCAGAGATCATTGATAACTAGTTCTATTCTATATCAGCCAGAATCCCCTAGAGCAGAAACCCCTGAGTCGGCTGTTAAGATACAAGAAGATCAGCAACTGGCACAAGACCAAGAACAAACTCAATCCCAGACTCGGGTTCAGACTCAGGCTCAGGCTAAATCCCGATCTCACACTAAAACCCAATCCCAAAATCAGTCTCAGGCTCAAACACAACCCCATGTTCAATCTAAAAGTCAGGTTGTAGATCATGCTCAGACTCACAGTCAGGCACAGACCCATACTCGAATTCATAATAAAGGCCAAGCTCAATCTGTGATACCAGTTGAAGCATCTGTTACAACTGGAAATTTGTCTCAGAGCTCTTTTGTAATGGAAGATGAAACACCTCCTAATATTCATCGATTGTGTCTTAGAGTGGAAGGAATTCCCCTCAGTTGGACCCCACAGATACTATTCAATATCTTTGCCTTATTAGGTATTGTGGATGGAGCCTACATTTACGAGGACAGAAACGAACTTAAGCAACTTCAAGGTGTCGTCCAAATGAGATCTCCAGAACAAGTTACTCACCTTGTACAAGAAGTACAAACTCTTGTGGTCTATTCTGCTGTTTTGAGGCTGTATCCTAGTGAGATTCCTAGCCTGAGTCAAATGATTTCTACTTATAACAGTGACAACCAAAGTTACTGTTGTGGACCTCAAGATCGAACTCCAATTCCTTGGCCGTCAAATAATTATGGGGCAGTGGATTCAAGCAATTCTTTAAATATTGACCTTAATGGAGAAGCAAAAGTATTGACATATGTTGCTGTCATATCGGGATATATACCACAATTTGTTCCTAGATACCTTTTAAATGCTCCGGCAATTTCAACTCATGCTCCAATTGTCCAATATCCTGATGAACCATTTGTTAATATAGCTCCAATTCCTGCTTATCACAATGGCCCTGGTTTATTAGATCCAATTAACCCAAATTCCAATATTCAGTTGCCTCCTTCTGTATCTAATAACCATACGACCCATCATGGCTCTAGCAAGGAGAGCAGCCAACTACCTGAACAGCAAGATTTTCAGCAGCAGTCTGAATATCAAAACGAATTTGGTGATATTCATAATATAGGAGAATTGTCAACCCTCGCCAACCAGCATCAAATTGTCCCCTCACCAGCTCATACTACCAATCACTCGAAGTACTCCTCTACCAGACTCTTTGTTAGCGAGTTAGATCCTTACATGGCCAATGAAAAAAGCTTGAGATCTATATTTGAGCAATATGGACCAGTTGAAATTATTAGTGTTCATTCTAAAAGAAAGGGTAACGACCGAAGAGTGACTTTTGCATTTGTTGAGTTCAGAAATGCTGTAGATGCAGAGAAAGCTCTGGAGCTCGATCGATCTCAAACTCCCTTCAAGCTATTGAAGGTTAAATATGCCTACAATACAACCAGATCGGGAAATCCTATAACAAGTTAATATAATTGTACAAGTTTAATATTCTTTCTTTAAAAATAAAATATATGTTTGATTTACTAATACTACACAATAGTTTATCTAGGGGCATTAATTACTGGTTATCTATTTGGCGTTACTGTGAGTTACCTTATATTTTTATGCATGCTGCGCCTGACATTAATTTTTTTGTTGCCCCGCCGTCCATTGCCGAATAGTTTCTAAGACCTTATATCATACGAAGTCATTTATATAAACATCCCTTCCAGGATAAAAGCTTTTAATAGTTATCACCATTTAAAATGGCAACTATAACAAATTTCAACTTGACTAAAAACGATTTGTCTGTTCTTTCTACAATTTTTGATGGTAGTGAGTCGTCTGCTATTGACCGCTCTTCTACCACTCCCAACAGGCAGATAGTAGATGACGATTCTATGGCAGATGATGCTAATAAAGAACTTAGAACCTTAGAACAGAAAGCTGTTATTTTAATAGAACAAGAGGGTAAACATGATGAGGCCCTAGAAATCTTCAATGGTCTCATTTCAAGTCATCCTAATTATGCATCTTCTTACAACAATAGAGCTCAGCTCAAACGTTTACTACTTTCCAAGACTCCAACTGAAACTGATATCAAAGACATAGTAGGAGATTTAAGAAAATGTGTTAATTTAGTAGATACTGGTTTAGTTTTGACTAAATCTGATGCTAAATTGCTACAAAGTGCTTATAGCCAGCTAGGTGCAATATACATACAGTTATCCAAAGAAACTGCTGATTCAACCAAGGAATGGGAATATGAAGAAGCTGCAAGTACTGCTTTATTCAAAGCAGGAGAACTCGGAGATACTTTAGCTAGAAGCTTGTCTACTAAAATTAATCCTTATGCAAAGCTGTGCGGAAACATGGTTCAACAAGCTCTTCAACGCGAGCGTGGTCAGCTAGATTGAAATAGCTTTTATGTACTATGTAATATTTATATACAACCAAAAAAAAAAAAAAAAAAAAAAAAAAAAAAAATGGTTTTACTATTTAATCATTGGGTTTTTTAAAAAACAGTATAAGTTTTTAAACAAATTTTATGAATTTTTTTCTACTGTAACTATTGACAGTTAAACCAGTTATTTTACAGCTCCCCGCAATTTGGTCACACCGAGACAAATTCGTATGCAAGTTATAGCTGCAGAGATCGGCGGCCATCTACATCAAGCCTCTACAGTCCGGCAATCGACGGTGGCGCTTACTATGGATAAACTAGTATATCTAGCTATCATACTCGGTCGAGCAATACCACCTGAGCCAAATCAGATTGAAATTAATTCTAATTACTGTACGGCAATCGGCGGTGGTCTCCATATTCTAAGAATCTTGATTCTTAACTAGGTAATTTCAAAGAAATATTTAGATATTTAAAGAGATATATAAGACTATCGGGATCCTGGTTCTATAGTCAGAAACCTACAAAACCAAAACAGGCACTAACTATTAAAATGGCACCCGCTACATTGACGACAACTGTTACTCCTCAGCAAATATACCAGAACTACCAAGGATATGACCATGTTACCTGGTATGTTAGCAATGCTAAACAAGCTGCTAGTTATTATGTCACCAGAATGGGATTTAGCTATTTGGCATACAAAGGTTTAGAGACTGGCTCTCGATCTATTTCAGCGCATGTTATTGAAAATTCCAATAACGTTCGATTTGTTTTCATGTCCGCATTAAGATCTAAATGTGCTGATCCTGAAGAGGATAAACTAGTTCAAGAAATTCATCATCACGTATCCAGACATGGTGACGCTGTCAAGGATGTTGCCTTTGCAGTTGATAATGTCAACTCTATTTATAATGCCGCTATTTCAAAGGGTGGTAAGTCTATTTTACAACCAACAGTGTTGAGTGACGACAATGGAAAAGTTACTATTGCCAAGATCAGTACTTACGGAGAAACCACACATACTTTGATTCAAAGAGGCTCCTATAATGGTGTTTTCTTGCCCGGCTTCAAGGATATCTCAGACCGACAAGATCCTATCACCAAGTTGCTTCCTACTAAGATTGAATTAGAAGCTATTGACCATTGTGTAGGAAACCAAGACTGGGATCAAATGGATGATGCTTGTAAGTATTATGAGCAAACTCTTGGATTCCATAGATTTTGGTCTGTGGATGATAAAGATATTTGTACCGAATTTTCTGCATTGAAGTCTATTGTCATGGCATCGCCTGACGAGAAAATTAAGATGCCCATTAATGAGCCTGCTGTTGGTAAGAAGAAGTCTCAAATTGAAGAATTCGTTGAGTTTTATGACGGTCCTGGTGTCCAACATATTGCATTAAGAACTCCTGATATCCTCAGTGCTGTTAAAGAGATGAGAGCTAGGGGTGTCGAGTTCATTTCTGTCCCTAGCACTTACTATGATACTATTAAGCAACGATTGGCTAAGTCCAACGTTGTTATTAAGGAGGATTTCAACAAGATCCAAGACTTGAATATTCTAATTGATTTTGATGAAGGTGGATATTTATTACAGTTATTTACAAAACCTTTGCTTGATAGACCAACTGTCTTCATTGAGATTATCCAAAGAAATAACTTTGAAGGTTTTGGCGCTGGGAACTTCAAGTCATTGTTCGAGGCTATCGAGAGAGAGCAAGCTGTCAGAGGAAATCTTTAGATTGTCTATTTAAATAGTTATCTAGTCCGAACTTTTCGTGTTGGTAATAATATTATTATTTTCATCAATTTCATTGGTTTGTCATCACATTTAGTATTTTAGTTTTGAACTAAACCCTTATCCTCGAGTTTGGCCTTTAATTCGCCATTTTGAACTAAACGAGCGATATCATGTTCAGTGCCAATGTGCTCTCCTTCAATAAAAACATTGGGGACGGTGTTTTGTCCAGTTAGCTTCAAAAATGCCGCTTGCAGTTGAGGTCCATTTTCCAATTTGTCTAACTCGACGAAATGTGGATCAGCTTTCAAGTCCGAAAAAACTTTTTTCCCATAATAACAGTCTGGGCACCATGTCTTGGAAACAAATAATAGTTTATTTTGGTCGATAAGACTTTGAGCTTGCTTGAGATCTTCTTCTCGAGGTTCGATGGGAGCTGGATTGGACATTGTTAATGATTAAATAAATAAAGTGAAGCAGAAATGAACTGTCAGCAAAAAGTAAGAGTGCCACGCGGTCTTAGTTAATTAATAGATCCATTAAATTATCCACTGCAGACCTAATTGTGTGAACAACTGCAAGAATGACGTAGCCGCAAACATCCGGTGAAATTAGAGAACATATAGAAGAAGAATAGAAAAAAGACTGTGGGAATTTAACCCATTTTACTTCCTTGCCAGGGGTCGAACCTGGAATCTTTTGATTCGTAGTCAAACGCGTTGCCATTACGCCACAAGGAACGTTGTTGCATGATTTAGGTAAGTACAATAGCTGAGGCAATTTTTGTAGGTTGGGTTTCTTCTGTTTCTTCGGACACTCAACAGAGATGCTCAAACACTTTATTCGCAAAAGTTTGAAATGCAGATTCAAAATGAAGCAAGTACCACTTGTTCAAATATTCCGTCAACAGCCTCGTAAGATTTTGTCTAAAATAGTGCAATTTCGATCCGGTCATGTTTGGATTGGGGAACATTATAAAAGAATGAACA
>JAJMBN010000209.1:0-25290 GCA_030572735.1 Sugiyamaella mastotermitis
TTATTATTATTATTATTATTATTATTATTATTATTATTATTATTATTATTATTATAATTATAATTATAATTATTGTCACCATATATTTCTAGGGTCAGTCGTTGAGGTAGCCTAGGCTAGTACTGGTTGCAGTGATGTTAGCTGCGGGTATACCCACGCCCCAAATTTGCCTTAGTTAACAGAAAGGTTGCCAGTTGGTTTGATGTGGGTGCCCAACTGCCTTTGTCCTGTGTCGAGGGGTTCTAGACAACACACCAATACGACAAAATCAACTGAGTCAAGATTAGTTAGCTCAATGCCCCAAATAATGCAATGTCTCGTATAAAAACCCATGGAGAAAAAAGCATGTGCTGAAATAATTATCAAAACCCTAAAACAAAAGAAATATCTCAAAAAAAAGTGTTTTGATTTTATCATTTTCAGTCGCCAACCATTGAGTGGACGGCGCCCGGGTTGCTAGATAATGTAAGTTACTGTACCCACTACGATAGCCAAGTTAACAATAAATCGGCGATTTCAAGAGTGGTACGGTAAAAATGTGAAGTCATTTCGCAGATATAAAGGATAGACTTCATGCAGGTCTTAAGTGTCAATTGCATGAAGAAATACAATTGTGTAAACCCAATTTACACAATTTTCAAAGTTAGCAACTTCAAACTGAGTCTAGGCACGCTTGCCTTATAAGAGAATCACAAGAAAAAGGTCCACACCAGTTTAACTATGCAGTGCGCGGTTATAAAAAGTGGACAGCTTCTACAGGTATAATAAAGGCGGATAAGAATACAAAGCATATATTACGACTGTCACATAAAAGTGCAAGAAAAAAAAGAAAAAAAAAAAAAAAAAAAAAAAAAAAAGAAAGAGGTAACGGCACAAAAGGATTCTGTGTATCCTTTTTACAACCCAACTATCTAAATATTTTGTTTTCATAAATTGAGTTTTCCGAAATATTGAGTCTAAGGTATAATTATTTACTTAAATTTTACATTATTTCAATACTGTGTGGAACATTGGTTGACGGAAGTTTCTAATTATACGACTTTAACCCACCGCAATTCGGAGGTTAACTATCACCTCAATAAAAAGTGCCAAATTCTTAAGATATTTTAATGTTATTACTATGATACCTATTGATAATTGACAGCTATATGAATTTTTTTTTTTATTTTTTTTTTTTTTTTTTTAATTTTGACTCAGTATGGACACAGCGAATTCAACTCTGCCTGGTACATCTGATAGTACCGAAAGTACTTTTAGTACTAGTCAGTTACCTACACTCACAAGCATTAGTTCCACCAAGATACAAACAAGTCCATATCAATCCCCAAGCACAACGAGTGAATCTTCTGCTAGTTCATCGGCATTGAATACGGCCAGTAATAGCGACTCAAGGACCTCAACAGAGCCAAATAGCTCAAATTTAGAAGTTTCACAAACATTCTCCTCCGAGGAGAGTTCAACTTCAACTAATACTCCCGAATCTTCTTCTACAAGTAATCTATCAAGTACGATCTTCACATCATGGAGACTCAATAGTTCAAGTGAAAGTTCTGAGATCAAGTCTTCAATTACTACTAGTGGATCCACTTTAACCAGTAGGTCTTCCATAATACCAGTTAGCCAACAGGTATCATCTACCCTTTCTACATCCAGCTCATCAACTGAGCCATTTAGAGTAACAAAAACTGTATTTGTTAGTACATACAGTCAAAGTAACGGAATTCTTACTTCAACCTATACAAAATGGATAGATGGTAGTGGAAACGTTTTTACAACTGATCCAGTTCCTATTACTGCAGCGCCCGTTAATGATACTCATAATACCCAATCGGGCAGCTTGGATCATGGCTCCAAAGTAGCAGTAGCAGTGACTGTACCAGTAGGAACTGTATTAATTTCATGTGCAGTATTCTTATTTCTTTTTTGTAGAAAGAAGAGAAAGAGATTTTCTATGATATCTACATCCTCGGCTTCTGGGAAAAGATATTCAGATTTTAATCAGGACAGTACTTCACCTGAGCCAATGAACCAAAGAAATACTCGCAATTTGAACTCGACTATTGATGATTCAGAATCTGTAGTCGATTATTATTATCCCACTACAGACGATGCTGCAAATGTGCTTGCTTCTTCCAATCGTCAAATGTCTATTTCTCATACTAGAACTTACAGCCAGGGGCACTCCAATGGACACAATAGACAACCCAGTGCTTCTACTTCTCACTACTACACCCCGCCATCTCCAAGTTCAGCTGTGCGGCAGTTTCAATAATTGACTCTTCTAATCGCATTTTTACACTCCTTTGCATATAATATATAAGTTTCCTTAATATTTTAATTCATAAGATTCTACACGTTAATTAAAAAAATCAATTCAGTAGAGTTCCTGTGTTTTGGTGAGGTGAACAGGCTTACGAACCTAGCTGCACTAACACTAGCTTACTACATGCACCACACAACCATAATGCAATATTAACAATTGCGTATATCGGATCAGTCATGTGATTTCTAATTTCGAACTACAGTAGTTAGTTCTCGATACTCCCATCTTATATTCAGCAGATAGTTCCAATTTCATTTCAACCATCACTAATTGTAAATTCTCCGATATTTTATTGATATTTACGATTTGGTAATTTCATCATGTTGCGACACCGTCCAGATCTGGTTATGTGTATGAAACAGCCAGGAATTAATGTTGGTCGATTATGTGAAAAATGCGATGGTAAATGCCCTACTTGTGATTCTTATGTTCGACAAACCACTGTAGTTCGAATTTGCGACGAATGTGCATTTGGTAACGCTGCTGGAAAGTGTATTATTTGTGGAGGCCCTGGTATATCAGATGCCTTTTATTGTTATGAATGTACCAGGTTTGAAAAGGACCGTGATGGATGTCCTAAGGTTATTAATATTGGTTCTGGCAGAACGGATCTCTGGTATGAGCGAAAAAAGAACCTTGGAAAGGATTAAATCAATATTATTTATTTGAAGTATGCTGAATTAAGTATACAATCTTACTTTGTATCTTATAAAACACGAATTGGTGATCAACATCTTAGGTGCCAAAACTTTTAATAGCGGCAGAGCATTAATATTATTAGTATTCACTAAGTGTGCAACTCAGTTCGTCATTACCTACTCATATATTTCAGATGCATTTAAATTATAGTGTATATATAAAACATGATAGATTACATTTTTTTTGTTTTCTCATATTATTTCATGAAGGAGAAGATATTACTGAATGCGTAGTGTTTTGAGATAGTGTAGGCTCTAGGTTAATCGTCTCATTGCCTAAGATGCTATGGCGTGAATAGTTTTGCGAAAGAGTACGGGTATGATTTGAAGTAGAAGCAAGATCTGGGTTCAGCTTTACAACTTGGAACTTTGTGCCATGTAAGACAAAGTCATCTTTCTTTCGGATCAATGAAACACTTCGTTGAGTTCCATTAGGCGCTGCAGAATTAGAATTCGAGCTTCTTTCCGAAGAATTGCGATTGCTAGAATCGCGCAAAGTTCTAGGCATGGTATTCTTCCGGACAATAAGAGGAGATTCTTCGCTAGTCTGATGTTTAACCTCCTTCTTAGGGGATGAAGGAACTGGTGATGAAATTCTAACAGAACTTTGAATACTTTCATTTGAACTAATACTTTGTAGCTCCGAATTGATCTGCAAACTTTCAGCATCAGCTTGATCTTTTGTGACAGATATCTCAGGCGTATTGGAAGTAACATTTGTCATATCATTTTTTGTGGAAACAATATCGTCCTCTTTGACATCAAGAATAGTAGGAGTAGCTTCTTGTATAGATATCTTAGGAACATCAACTAGATGAGCACAATTGGCAATGTCAAGATCGTTACAGAAGGACATTTCTACTTTCTGTTCCAATTCAAAAAGATGTCTATAACAAAGTAGTCGTTGACGGAGTAATCTTTGCCAGTCTAGCTTAGCTTTCAATCCTCCAGCAGCCAATATAACAGCTTCACGTGTTTTTTGTTGGATAGGTGCTAGGAGACGTAAATTTCTTGCTATTTGTACTTGGTAACTGAGTTCTTTTTCAACTTTATCTAGCTCTTGTGTAATAGAATATAGCTGCCTGTTAACGGCAAGAACTCGCAGAGCATGCTGTTGTCTAGAGCGATCTGGTTTAGTGATAATATGTTTAGTTAACTTTTCTATACTTGAAATAGAAGTTCCACTTGAAGATCTCTTCAATTCAGTATCTGGCGGTTGTAGATAACTCATCCTTCTAGTAAGAACAACATTGTTCTCATTTACAGTACTAACACCTTGGATACCAATATGATAGGTGTTGAAAGAAGCAGCAAAATTGATATTTAATACCCATTCTTTCATTTCTTTATCTGAACTAGCAGCAAACCATTCTTTTGAACCGCTTCTGCCTCCTACCAAAAAAGAATATATGTGGTTCTCTTGGCTATTATCTGTAAGAGCAATCATATCGACAGTAGGCATAACGGCACTTGGATGAAATCCGTCAATAGGAGCTCTAATCACACCCGAGTGACCTTCTCCCAAACTATCCCCACCATTGAGCAAAGATGTTTTGATCCAGGATACATCCTTAAACAAATATAGCTGAGACGCCGTTAGTACTGCACCCCATTCCTTCCAAGCAGGTCTAGAATAAAGCATTCGCTTCGGTTCGCGTCTATAAATTATTCCCATTTTGACCACTTTGATATCTACAATTCCAGGAACGCTAGTGTCGGGATCCGCATTGTGACCAGCTAAATATGCCTCTGGCCTGGATCTTTCAGAAACAAGTTGCAAAGATGGTCCTTCCAAAAACTCCTGTCGTAATTTCAAATAATTCTCTTCAGAATCAACTTGGTAAAACCCATATGGGTCTTCTAAACTAAGGACATTTCCTAGGCTAGGACGAAGAACATCCAATCTATTCTCGAGCATGAGGGCGTAAGGATCAACGAGATCTTTATTGGATCTTCCAAAAGACGCATTCCTACGTGTCCAGCTGTGAGATTTAGGGAAACTGACCTCGTCGTCAGTTTGAATAAATGGCGTGTATGTGATATTATCATAAAAACACTGTATTGTTAGCAACATAAAACTCGTTTTAACCCTCATTATACTTACTTCTAGTATCTCATTGGAGACGCCTTTGGTAGACGTGTTGCGAACATATTCATTACGTTGCATCTTATGCCGATTGTTTTTATTGAAAAAGTCGGTATGAAGAATAACCAAAGAAAACACTATAATATATGCAGTTTCATTGTCGGGAAAAATTCCAGGATTTTGAATATGGTATGTCAAAGAAAACGACTCCAATACTCGGTCTATTTGCTGTGTCTCTTTTGGTAGTCGAACATACATCAAGAATCGTCTCAGAGATATATCAACTGGCTCATCAGAAAAATCAAAGGAATTAACATACTCTTGCATAACCTTTTTATGGAACGGATCATCTGACTTCGATAATACCACGGCAGTAAAACTTCCCATGCTAAAAGATTCCTTGATTCTAACCAAGTAATCAGATGGAGTCTCATTTGATAATCTCTCCGGTAGTGAGAATGAGTCGTCATCTTGAGACTTGGTTAGAGTGAAGGAACTTCTTGGACTGACCAAAAATCGAGGTTGACTGCCACTACTTGAAAAAATATTTTCGGTTTCAGATCGATATTTAGCTGGGAATATCGAACTTAGAGAAGGTCTAGTCCCGAATGAATAGCTATGCTTTGATGAGTCACTAGTTAATGAGCCTAGAGTTCGACTTCTAGGCCTGTTTTTCACCCAAGAAACGTTTTCTGACGTTGAGCTTATTCCCTCTACATTTAGCACATCCTTCTTATCAGGAGATCCGGATTGACTAGAAATAGATCTACTCAAAGGAGCTATACTTGTAGGAGATGCTGGAGCCGAATTAGAGTCTGAAACTAAATCTGAAACGAGGATCCTTGGGCTGGCAAGAGAAGTCGGCGTTGGACTCCCAGAGTCTGATGCTCCTGTACTTGTAGGAAGAGATGGTATATTAGATGAATCACCTGTACTTAGTGACTTGGGGTCAGAAGAAAACAACTTATACACAGTTTTTCGTTTTAGATTTTCGAACTTTTTAAATGTAGATCCGGATAATGAACCTGCCTGTTGTTCGTGTGCAGAGGTAAATAATGACGACGATTTCGGCTTGACATCTCGAAAAGTAACAGATGAAGTTGATGGAGTCGGCCTATGCTGAAGAGAAGATAGAACTTGAAAAGTCAACACTTCATCATCAGAAGTGACATCCGTATTTCCACGGTTGGATTCGACAGATAGGGTACTATTGGGCCTGAGCGTAGTCTCAGCATCTGTAGCATCACTAGTGTCATGATCTTTACTATCGTCTGACACATTTTGATTTTTTTGTACACTTGTATCAATTTCTACTACTTTTGCACCGGCCTCATTCAATGGATCTAATTCCATTGGAGGTGGTGATAAAAGAACAGGGTTAACCTCTGGATTATTATTTATGGTAATTGTTGGGATGGAGCTGTTTCGATGAGCCTGAAGTCGTGGAGAAATGGTGGGGGAGCCCCCTAAGATGGTACTTTTTTCATAGCTATTGAACAAAGGAGATAAATGCAAAGATGATGATGACTGTTTGCGATCCATAAATATACGTGGACCAGAATATTGATCTGAATCGCTCAGAGCAGGCGGAAGGGGCGGGGATTTGGCATGCGGGCCGGTCGAAAGATCCCGCAAGTCTTCAGAAGAATGCCGAAGTTTTGAAAAAAATGTAGTTACAGGATTACTAGATGAGCTTAGATCCTCTACAGTTCCACGTATTCGAGACCTGCTTCGACGTGAATTCATGCTTGTTAAACTTGTGGTACTAGCGCCAGCACTAGCAGCAGGAACTAAACTTGCGAAAGTTTCCGATTCGGGTATTGTCGGCGTTCCTGATGGCAATACACTTCCTTCAGGAATAGTAGATTCATTTATTAATGTATTCGAAGACGCTCTTCTCCTGAGTATCGCAGATGTTATTCTTTGTTGAACGCCCAGTCCTGGATAATTATCCTCTGGTGTTGCCTCGGCGGGTGCATTAACAGAAACCGAAGAGACAGCAGCAGAAGAAGCAGTTGTACCAGGAGATGAAAGACTCGGCGAGTCTAATGGAGGAAATGGAGGGATATCTCTATCTAAAGCAACATTTCGCGCAGCTTTCTTCTTCCGACGAAGATTCAATGAAGGCATCATTAAAGGGGGAGGGGTGTATAATCAATAGATATATCATAAAACCTATCCAATATATGGGTATATATTTAATCCTCCTTTAGCTGCTGAAATATTTTACCACTGTCTGCTAATATTAAGAATGATCATTAAGTCTAGCTTGTATTTTCCTTTTCAATGTGCTGTTACAACTTAATATTTTGGTGGGCACAATGTCAGATTTGGCCCGAGTGCAAAGGGGAGAATTATAGGTTTATCAATAAAAGAAGACAGGGTCAAGCAGATGCGACGTTAATAATCTGTCAGCAACTGAGAATAAATAATAATATGAACAAAAATGAGTGTAGGTATAAGTGAAGTCAACAAGTGGTGTTTAATTGATGGTAAACAGCCTTTTAAAAAAGATGTTAAATGTAGGTGGTGTTAAAAGACGTTAGAACTTGTGTGGTAGTCGGGTAGTTAATACTAGTGGTTTATCCCCTGGACGTGGCTGCGTGGGAGAGCGCGCTCCAGGAGTTAGAACCGGCTGAATGGTGCCAACCTATTTTAGCACACAGTTGGATGCCAAGATAGCTGGTGACTAGCTGGCTCGGTAGTTGTAGTACAGAAGCCGTGTTCCAAGTGCCAAACCCCCAAGCAGAAACAGGTTTTATTTTTTTAAGCTCAATAAAAATTGTTTGACTCCAAATGTGATAGATTTTACAGTAATTTGCTTTTATCCAGTACAATTTGTTTAGTTTTGTGGGCTAGTTTAGCAAACTTGATTCCCCACATAAAAGATTGTTGTTGCTACTGTAAATTGTACTGCACAACGATTATGGTCAGTGCAATGGCTAAATTAAAAAGCAGCCCCCCCTCATAACAGCAGCAAAGTCCTAATTTAGGAGTGGGGCGTTTCATGGTTAAAAGGAGATTATACTGGTTCACCCAAATCCATAGTGCCAGAACTTCGGATTCGGATGCTGCCGCTAAACCTTTTATAAGTAGTTTAATTAAATTAAATATTTCACTACTTTAAACAAAGGCTTTTGAGGTCCATATTGGTAAAGAAAATGTCATGGTTAAAATATACGGTGGAAAGCCATAGGTTGTAGCAGAGTTGTTCTAAAAACGGTTTACGCGTCAAAGTCAATTTAGCGAGCTGCATTGTTATTGCAACGGTCAAATATCCTGATCTGTAACCTTTAAAACACATCCATGGGGTTTGACAGCAACTATTTAAGCACTAAAAAAAGGTAAATTATAAGACACTTATTTCTAATAATAAAAAACACTGTATATTTTATTTGAATCTACTGAAAAACAAATTATTTTGAATTTGAAAGTTTCAACTTCAAAGTAGGACCAGACTTAGGCTTTCTGCCTCGTGACCTGGGAGTAACAGGAGCTTCATCATCTTGTTCCTCTTTTTCTATCACTTCTTCACCCGACTTCAATGCTTCGAATTTTTCAGAAACCAGCTTATCCAAGTAGTTAGCATCTTCATATACCATGGAACCAGGTTCATTGTAAGTTCTAGCATTGTTGAACATCAAGTCCAAATCAGCCTTGACTTGATCCAAAATATTATATCTCTTATTAACAATATTCTTCTTGATAATATCGAGAGCAATTGGCTGCGTAATCAATTGATAGTAGTCAGGGTAGATAATCTTAGGAGGCAATTCCAAGAATAATTCTGATAAACTTCTTTCAGTTTCTGGGTCTTCTGCTTGTAACACCAAGTCATGTAATTTCAAACTTTGAGCTGTAAGGATATTTCTTTCTTCTACACTCAAAGAATCGGGCTCTATCTTAGATTGAGGAGTAGAAGGTGCACTACCCTTTTTCAAACTTTTACGAGGTCTTCCTCTGCTTTTTGGCTTAGGCTCATCATTTTCATCCATAACAACATCTTCATCTGAATCTTGGAGCTCTTCCTCATACCCACTACTCGAGGGTCTGCCTGCTCTTGATAATCGCTTTCTCTTGCCGTTGAATTTGATATCCTCGTCAGCAATATCATCTGGGATTTCACTAGGAACTCGAGACTGTCTGCCATTTCGTCTAAGTTGGCTAGCCCTCTTTCTAGCAATAGCATCTTCGATGGTATCATCATCATTATCTACTGCATCTAACCATTGCTCTTCAGTAAGACCATCATCATAATACACTTGTTTTCGTTCTCGAGCGCCACGACCCAAGACTTCGTCTCTAGTTGGTTCAAGATGCTCTTTGATATCATGTTTGTATTCTTCTGGTAGTTCATCAGCCCCATATAGACGTCTTCCCCAGTATTCATCGGTATGAACTCGATCTTCATCCATCTTTTTAAACAGAGCGTGCTCATCTTCATTTCGAGCGAGAATTTCATTAAGTTCATCATCATCTAAATCTTGATCTTCATCTTGTTGACCTCGCTTCAATTCTTCAGCTTCAAGCAATGATCTTAAGAATGCTTCTTGCTCCTCAGATGTAGACTTGTTGTCGAATTTACCAGCTTGAATAACTTTACCATCAATCTCGAGTTTGGAATGAGCTCTGCCCAAAATAGCCTCTTCAACAGAATCCTCAGTAATCAATCTTAAAATTCTTACTTCCTTGGTTTGACCAATACGATGAGCACGATCTTGAGCTTGAAGATCTTGGTGAGGATTCCAATCAGTATCATAGATAATGACTGTATCAGCAGTTTGCAAATTAAGACCCAATCCACCTGCTCTTGTACTGAGTAAGAAACAGAAATAAGGAGAATCGGGGGCATTGAAAAGCTTTAATAACTCTGAACGCTCGTCTGCTTTGGTACTACCATCGAGTCTTAAATATTGGATTCCTCGTAACCGCAAGTAGTCTTCCATAATATCCATAACTTGAGTCATTTGGAAGAACATTAAAATTCTATGATTTGTTTTGATGAACTTAGGGAAGATTCTATCCAACAATTCAAATTTTCCAGCAACTCTCCAAAGCTGATCATTGTTAACCTTAGTAGGATTAATTAGGTTCTCAACCTCCTCGAAGACAAATGGATGGTTACAAATCTTTCTCAACTGCATAACTCTATTGTTCAAACCTTTAATAGACATCTTTGAATTGTTATTTTCTCCCACAAATAAGACATTATGTTTCAACATTTGTTCATATAATTTCATCTGTAGGGCAGACATCTTACATTTGATAACCTTTTCAACCTTATCAGGAAGGTCTTTTTCAACATCTTTCTTTAGACGTCTTAACAAAAAGGGTCTCAAAACTTTGTGAAGACGGCGAATAATAAGCAAAGTTTCTTCTTCAGTCAGCTCCATCTTATCTTGGCCACCAGTGTTGGCAAATGGGGTATTAAACCATTCATCGAAAGTTTTAACCGAATTGAAAATCTTTGGCAACACAAAATTAAGCAAAGCCCATAGTTCTGGAAGATTATTTTGCAAAGGAGTACCAGTTAGAATTAATCTGTGTCGGGAATAGTAAAACTGAGTCAAAGTATAACTTAATTTAGACTGTGTATTCTTCATACGGTGACCTTCGTCAATAATCATATGAGTCCACTTGATCTTACTTAGAATTGGTCGATCCTTGATAATGTATTCATAAGTAGTCAAAAGAACTTGAAAATCTCCCATTCGAATAGTCCCTTGTTGAGCTTTTCTAGCGTTGGGAGGACCTTTATATACGACTTTTTTAACACTAGGAGCCCATTTTTCGAACTCCAAGTTCCAATTGGTCAAAGTACTGAGAGGAACAATAACCAAATAAGGTCCTGGCTGACGTTTTACCTCGATGAGATAAGTAATCAAAGAAATTGACTGGATGGTTTTACCGAGCCCCATCTCATCGGCTAAAATACCGTTCAAGTTATTATTATAAAGGGAAACCATCCATTGAAGACCTTTAATTTGATATTCTTTAAGGGTACCACCAACTAGGATACTTGGCTGCTTAAGAATAGTTTCTTTAACTCTATGAGCCACCTCATAATAATCCAGTTTCTCTCTCAAAGTATCAGGATCTTCCTCAATAGCTGGCTTATCACCATCTGCTTGTTGTTGGACCTTGACTGCTTGAGCTAACGAGTCTAAAAAGGAATTCGTTTGACGCAACAAATGAGTAATTCTAGTATCCTTTGTTTGATCAAGTAATTTAAGATAGGCATCTTCGTCATTGGCACGCAAAGCCTGTAAACGCTGCTTAGCAGTACGCTCTGCACGCTTAGCCTCTTCACGCTCAATTTGACTGTGAGATTGCATAATCAATCTATTGAACTGAACACGACGGACCCTAGTTTGACGGGAAACATCCTTGATTCTTTCGGCGTGATTTACCATAATCTCAACTTGTCTAAGCCTAGCAAGTGCTTGAGTTCGCTCTCTCTCGAGTCGTTGTTGACGTTCTAGTTGTTCAGCCAATCGCAATTCATGAGCAGTTTGAACTTTGATACGTCTATTAAAAGCTCTACTGGCCATTGAAGAAGACATATCCTCAGACTTAGTGGCAATAGAGAAAACAATATGTTGTCGCATGGACTTTTGTTTGGTTAATAATCGCAGCGACTTCAATTCCACCAGTGCTCTGACCTTAAGCAAATCTTCTTCTTCAGGGATCTCATCGTCAGGTTGAAAACTGACCTTGGATGTGTCCTGAGTTCCCAAATTGGCTGGTAATAGTTCCAATTCTACCATTCGTTGCCTGAGTCGATTTCTTATAAGGACATCTTCGGTACCTCCTACAGACTTGGGGTATTGTTGATACACGTCTGCTAAGAGCTGCTTTTGACGAGCCTCAAAAGAAGCATTACCCTTGCCATCATAGTCCTCGTCATATTGATCGTTGGAAGAATCAATACCAAAATCATTTTCAAAATATTTAATATCTTCTCGAATAAATTTGGCCATTTTCTTTCCTTTCTCACTTCGCGATAGTGAGTCTAATAACGAGGATTGAAGAGTATCGGGTAAATCTAAATTTCTAGATAAAAGCTTAAAAGATTGAATCTGACTCTTCAAAATTGAAGCAGTAGATTTTCTTGTGGCATCATCGGAATTGCCAAACTTTGAGTGTGCTTCTTGAATCTTTGCTGATTTAGCTTCAAAAAGTCGCTGAGAATTTGAAATATTGCGTAACGCATAAGTAATTTCTGCTAATTCTTCGTGTTGGTCTTCGCGTATATTTTTGCCTTTCAAGGCGTTGTATCTCTAAAAAAAAAAAAGTTAGATCATAACTTAAATAGTTATCGTATTTTTGACACTTACCAAAAGCAACAACTTCACTTGGTCCTGGTTGATAGGAGCAGGAATCGTACCATGAGCCTTGATAGGATCACGCCTAGAAATATTTCCATGAGGGTTGTTAGCCACTGGTGAATTAGCAATTCTGGCACTAGGGGAAGGAGGAATCGATAAAGGTGCACCTAGATGTTGTGGTGGAGGTGGTAAACCTGGTGTCATGTTCACAGGTGGTCTTGCGAGACCTGGGTGACCAAGTGGACCCGGTGGACCTGGGGGGCCTGGGGGGCCTGGAGGCCCCGGAGGACCTTGCGAACCAGGAAACATTCTCAAAATTGATTGTTGTTTTTTTCCTAAAAATGCACGCGGATTTTTGTTGAATCAAACTATAGTTTCAAACAATGGTCACGGCTACCGCGTTGATTTTGTCAGAGAGTTTGTTCTCGGCTTAACAATGATAACAATCAGCTAAAAGATTAAAATTCATGATGGGAATTAAGCAACCGCAGGGTAAGTCACGTGTGTCGTTTCTTTTACCCATTTCTTTTTTCGTTCGATCAGAAAGGATATTGAGTCGTGAATAAAGAATATAAAGTAAACTTTATCGAAATATTTTTGATGTATTGAAAATTGTAATTTGTCATAATATATAAAATGTTGTATTTGACCTTTGGCGAGTCATAAAGGCTTTCATTGTGTAATTTGCTGTAGGTTGTAATAGGTTAGAGCTTAGATTCAGCCTTTCGATTAGGCTTGCATGCCATAATTCAGCTTCTATTTAAGTATTTGCGATTGATCCCAGACTTTAATTTAAAAGTCATGCCAGATGCCACTACTAGTAAACTAGCTGAAGGTTCAGATGGAGCTAAAAAATCAAGAACAGCTCGTAAAGATCTGCCTCCACAAGTTAAGCTATCCAAGGGATTATCACAGACGTTGAGACATGGTGCCGTCAAACAGGGTCTTAATATTTCATCTGATGGGTATATACTTGTATCTGACCTCTTGAAACATTCGAAATTCCAGAATAATTCTTTCCAAGAAATAATTAATGTGGTTCTGACAAATGATAAAAAGAGATTTGGAATGAAATCAATAGACGGGATGAAATCAGACGAAGACTTAACTAAGGATATGGAGCTAAATCCTTCTGAATGGTTGATAAAAGCAAATCAGGGTCACTCTATCGAGGTTAAAGACTTGAGTCTAGTTAAACTAGAAGTACTCGATGATTTTCCACCGGCAGTTATTCATGGTACAAGTGTCAGTGCCTGGAACTCTATTAAAGTCAGTGGGTTATCTAAAATGAACAGAAATCATATCCATCTAGCTGCAGGAAAACCCAATGATGGAAATGTAATTAGTGGTATGCGAAAGAATTCACAAATCATGATTTATATTAATGTTGAAAAGGCTCTTTCCGAAGGTATTACCTTCTACTGTTCTGAAAATGGCGTCATTCTATCTCCTGGGAATGACAAAGGGTTTATCCCCCCATCATTCTTTTTAAAAGTTGAAGATAGATCTGGGAAAGTGCTACTTTAATCTCTAACAAATATTTTCAATTATTATTTATTTTGTATTATACTAAAGTCTCAAAGGCTCAGAGATTCACGTATATCGTGGCTATATCCAAAAATGAATACATATTACCTTAGTACTGTATGAAATCTATTGATCATTGACCTTTGATATTATAAAACAAAATACTCCAATATCCATATTTGAAGTTAAAATTACAGGTTTAACCTCAAAAGATTCACTGTTAATTTCTCTTCAACTTGGTCCCTATATATATAACCGTATTGCCCCACTACCTTCAGACACATATATCTCAGGACATCGCGGGCAACTATTGTAGCAGGTACACAACCGGGTGGGTGCTGGGGCTGGTGAAGGCTGAGATACGCACGCACTAACATTATTTATTAATAAATTCAAACGTCCCCAGATCATAACCAGCTCAGTACATTACACCCTGTCGCTATGTCAACAATTGATGGGTTCACGGTAGTTCATGAGCATTATTTAAAACGAGAGCTAATCACATGGCAAATTGAATATGAAGTAGATAACTTGGATGATTTCAAAAATATCAGGGGCCTTGGACACCCATTTATATCAAAGTCAACAAATACCGTTGTATCAGTTGAAGAAGCGGTTGAGAAATTCCCTATCTTGAGGCACTTTTTTGTAACAAGAATCAAAACATTTCCATTTCTAGGTAGTTCGGATGATGTGAAATTCTGGCAGGGCAAAGTCCAACCATTTATTGAAAGCTTTGCCGATAAAGATATTAGCACTAGTGCAGATCGAAGCGAAACAACAAAAAGAAGAAGAATGGGAAATAAGTTTAAGAAACTAGTGCAAATATATGCCGTTTCAGGTATACATACTACGCGACCAGAAGAGCATCGGGTTCGAATTCAAACAGTAGCTCAGAGAGGCATTCAGGAATCAAATCCAAATGCTAAAATTGCCGAGGATTCTGGATATATTAACGGCTTTAAAATTGATGTTCAGGGAGTTAGACAAGTATCTTCCAAAAGGGGGTTTTTCACTTCTGAAAAGTCTTGGGTATGTTTGATAAAAACAGAATAGATTTGAAATTTATCCCGCTAACATCCTAGGAATTTATCATTGAATGTCAGATGAAAGGCGCTCCTGCAATGCATGTTGCTAGAACATATACCCACTTTAAAGATCTTGATCGTAGATTACAAAAAGAATTGCCTGGTGTATCAATACCAAAACTTCCTGCCAGGATTAAATTGCCTACTAAAATTAACCATGCAGATGTACGATTAGAAGATTTGCAAAATGGAAGGGTTCCTGTTATTAGAAGTGAGAAGACTACACCTAGTGCTAGTGATGAAGAAGAGGACTTTGATAATGATGATGATGATGATGCAGACAGCAACAGCACAGTGAGCACTTCGTCTCCCAAAGGTAAAAAAAACAAATTATTTTCGAAAAAATCAAATTCAAAGGCATCTCTACCTCGAGAAAAACAACGTATCACCCTGAGAGGGTATCTTCATTCTTTATTAAAGGTACCAAAAATTGCATCCAGTGCAGCCTTGCTAGAATTTTTATTTAAAGATCGATTAAAGAGTCTCTCTAAACAGGAATTATCTGATATAGAATTAAGAAAACGTCTAGATGAACTACGACATCAGGAACAGTTACGTTTTCTTGAATTAGCTAAGAACCGAGCTCGTAAACTAGAAGCATATGTTGCTGACTTTAAAAAGGAATTAGTAAAGCCAAATGGACTGACAAACGTGTTTCATGAATTAAAGCTTCATCGAAAAGTGGAAGATTTATCTCCACAATTCCAGAATTTTATAGAATGGGTGCTAATTGAGTTTGCAGCTACATTATACGAGCTTTTTGTGGGCCAGGATGGATCTCCAGAGATGTTTTCACAAATCCGCAGAATCCATAGTATGATGCCATATTCAGTACTTAAAGGTATATTAAGATGGTCAAATCCTGCTTCCGTTATGAAAGGTATGACGGATCTCTTTTTGGCACAGCCATTTGGAAGACGATCCTTACTACAAAACTTGATGATTATAGTTTTATCTGATGATGCTAAAGAACAAGAGAAGCTTATAAAGGCAATCAAGCAAAATATGAAATATCCTCAAATGGCTGATATTTTAGAGACTTATGTTGGATTACCAGGAGATGAGCACTACAAAGTGCAGCAGAAGAGTTTGGATGACGGTACTGATATGGTGATTGAGATACTTCGTAGCTCTTCTTACCAAGAAAAGGAATTTGTCTCTATTGCTGAAAAATGGCATATGAATTGGCAGCTTGAAAAAGATCCTGCAGTTGAGCTGGATCCAATAGCAAAATCAGAAAGTGAAAATTATGAACAACTACGATACCTTTTAACACTAATGGTTCGCAAGCGTGATAAAGATATGATGCAACAGTTTTGGGCAGATGGTGTGACTGTTCAATTTATAAAAGAACTTGTCGATGTGTTCTATGGACCACTAGTTAAAGTCTTCAAATCAGCGAAAATTCATGAGTCAGTAGGAGACTTTGAAAAATTTATGGATGATCTTATTATAGTGGTTTCTAGAGCAGAAATTGATAGTTTATCTTCAGATGCAAATCAAACTGCTCAGCAATTTATCGACCTTTGTAAACGGCATCAAAACAGTGCTATAAAGTGCATAAATGAGATTTATATCAATGATAATGGTTTATTTGACGGGATTCTTAGTTGGATGAGTGATATTATAGACTTCTTACGTCAGGGTACATCTAAACCGCTTGATATGATAAAATTGTTAGCAGTTGCCCAGCAAAATGGGATTGATGTGGCTAAGGTTATACAGGAAATGGATGCATTAGAGTCTTGGGTCACTGAGAGGAGAGCTTGGCGAGATCGGAAAATCGATAATATCAGCCAAAACAATTCACAGAGTGGCCAGTTCGATTGGCAACAGAGCATGCCTGATAGTGCTATCGGCGGACAAGATTTTGGTCTAGCTGAACAAGATTTGGAGGGTGTTAACGATGACGATTACGATGATGATGATGATGATGATGATGGTGTCAATGAAAAGTCTAAAGAGCGCCACAGCCATTCTAAAGATAAACCTCCACCTAAACCTGTGCTAGTAGAAAGTCGTAAATTATCAAATTATTTCCATTCTCAGCTAGTTGAAATATTAAGGCCCTAAGGGGTCCGTCGATTTTACGTTCTTACTAAGAACGTAAATTTACAGTTAACTCTTGATCAGCATTTTTTACTTACTCGTCTCTGTTAACCTAGCACCAAACAAAAATATATGGATGAATCATTGCCACAATAGTTATAATTATGATTTATAATAATAAATTATAACTGGTTTAAACATTTCTATTTAATCTTGATACCTAAGATCTTCAAGTGAATATCTATTTATGAAACGCTCCGACAACCTCGAACACAAACTGGTAAGCTGTATCGGATTTGGGTCCGGGTTGATGCATTATGACATGAGCATTGCGGTGAGGGTTGGCTAAGTTTTTCCGAAACAGCTAATGCTGTAGCTATCAAATTTAGCACTAGTTTATCCGGAACCCAGCTTACATGTATAACTGTTAACAGTTAAGTTAGGCCAGAATTTTTCAAACCCATATCTCCTAAAATAGAGTATAAGGTATCAAATGCAATAGGGTTAGAAATTAATTTCATATTTGGCTCCGAATCTGAATGTTTGTCTAGTAATATAGCAGTGTCATGACGTAGCCATGACGAAGATCTTCAAGTTGCAGCATGATTTCGTATGACCTCATGGTTCTTCTTAACTACAGTAGTTACTCTAACTGTATCTGTACTATTCTTGATTTGAAACTTCTTTAATAACAATCTAGGAATTTGAAATATAATTGTTTTTTTCAGAAGAAAAAAATTTTATCAAGGCTAGACTAAATTACTTTAGATATTGTTCAACATGCTACCTATAATTGCCCAATAATTTGTTTTCCAAATTACTAAGTTTAGTCTAAGTAATAACAATATAATCTTTATAAATATTTTATATCAATTGATAGCAACTAAACGCCAGATGTTACACGTAATGACATATATCGGTGCTGCACCATTACTTAGTTAACCTCAACTGTCCCGACACTATCTGGTTTCAAGCCGAACAAAATAATCCAAGGGTATGGGTTTTGCGGTTTTTGTTCCAAATCAAGAAATGTCCTACTATTTTCACATTCACTTATCAGTGGTTGATCCAGATTATTAAATTGTTTTTTCTAAAGCTCTGAAACTATTTATATGTTAGTTCAGCCCCTTAGAAATTCTTTAAAATATTATCCGTTTCATTTTTCATATACACATATCAGGTTATTTACCATGACTTCCACATCAGCAGACTCTGTTCCTCAAAAGCGACAATTCACACCTCCTGTTAATACTCATGAATATTACAGAAGTCGACCTAGTAGTCCCAGTGCTACCAAGGAGAAGGACTACAGTAAGGTATTCCGAGTTGCAGTTGTAGGATCAGGAAACTGGTAAGTACTAATTATATTAACTAAAAAGATGAAGCGTTCTGGTGTCTGGTTCTTAGAGTCTTGAGGGTTTATATGAGCATTGGTAGACAGTACAAAAGATGGTTTTGCAGCTTTATTCGTGCTGAGATACTTGATATATTAAGTATCTGTATCTTTTTTTATTTGACTCCATTTGCTGGTTTAATATGTTCAATTGTTACGACGGTGACCAATTACAAGGAGAACTGGGCCTTGAAAAGAAAAAAGCTACTTGCTGTAATGGATAAAAGTGCTTGTTGGAGGCAGATGGATAGAATGTACACAATTACTTAGTAGATTAGCTGATTTATTTTTCTCGGGTTATTTACTGATATCGAAATCTGTTTGAGTTCTATAATATTTTTTTTTGTTCTTCAGTATCTTCAGCTTTCAAGTATTTTTACAGACTTCGTCAAGCTTTCTTTTCAAGTGCACCAGCCTTATATTCGTATCACCTCATGTCTACTCATGTTTAAGAATCGATGAAAACTTTTTCCTTAAACTATGAAACTATAAACTCAGTTGTCTCTTGAATAGCCTGATTTTCTAATTTTTCAATTATAGAATCATGGATTATTTAATGGGCTTCAATACAATAATCCTCGGCTCGTGGGTTCGACTTAACAATTGTTGGGATATCCTAGGTTAGGGCTCGAAGGTGTTGAACATCATCAGCTCATCGGCTCTTAACCTGCCAGACAGCCTTATGCAAGCCTCGGTGCTACCTATTTGACTGGACAAATTTATACTAACATTTACAGGGGTACTACCGTTGCTAAAATGGTTGCCGAGAATACCCGTGAACACCCTACATTATTTGAAGAAAAGGTTCAAATGTGGGTTTACGAGGAGATGATTCAAGACAGAAAATTGACTGAGATCATAAACAATGATCATGAAAATGTCAAATATCTTCCTAATATTAAATTACCTCAAAATTTGGTAGCCGTACCTGATTTAGTCAGCGTTGTTAAGGATGCAGACATTATTGTTTTCAACATTCCTCATCAATTCTTAAAAAACATTTGCAAGCAATTAAAGGGTATGGACTTCTCTAAGGCTAGAGCTATTTCATGTCTCAAGGGTCTTAATGTCAACAAGGATGGTGTCAGTCTTCTTTCCGATTACATTGAAGAAGAGTTAGGACTACATTGTGGTGTTTTATCTGGTGCTAACTTAGCTCCTGAGGTCGCCTTAGAGAAGTTCAGTGAAACCACTATTGCATACCCCTTGCCTGCTAACTATTATGAAGGTGATGTTGATGAGGACTTGGTGAAGACCTTATTCCAACGAACTTACTTTCATGTTAGAACCTGCCCTGATACTGCTGGTGTAAGTATTGGAGGTGCTTTGAAGAACGTTATAGCCATTGGTGCCGGTTTAGTTGAAGGTGCAGGGTGGGGTGATAATGCCAAGGCTGCTATTATGAGAAGAGGTTTAATGGAGATGATCAGATTTGGTATCACTTTCTTCCCTGATACTATGCCAGAAACCTTCTCTGTTGAATCTGCAGGTGTTGCTGACTTGATTACTTCTTGTGCAAATGGTCGAAATGTCAGAGTTGGTAGAGAAGCTGCTAAGTCTGGAAAGCAAATTGAAGAAGTTGAGAAGGAACTTCTTAATGGTCAATCTGCCCAAGGAATTAGTACTATGAAGGAAGTTAATGAATTATTAACTGCCAGAAATATGAAGGAAGATTTCCCATTAATGATTGCTATTTATGACATTTGCTTTGGTGATTTAACCATTCAAGATCTCCCAAGAGTTTTGGAAGACTAAGTTACTTTTTCCATATAACATTATCTATAATTTTTTATTTTTGTCTTTTTTCACTTTGGTTTTTTAAAAGAAAATGAATTTTGGTTTATTATTTTAAGATGTAAATACACTGTCTTAATATAAGTGCATTTAAATAAATATAGAATTTTTAAGAACAATTTAAAAACATTTTTTTAAATTCATTTTGTAAATTCAGGTCGTTTTTCCATGGTGTTATTAATAAATGATCTCAGGGTATCAAAAGGTGACTTCTTGAACGACTCCTCAGCAAGAACCTTTTTAAATCTGGTGATCTCTTGTTGGACAACCTTTTCATTAGATTTAGAACTTGATTTTGGGTTTAGTGGTCGCACTTTGTTATGAATGTAGCCATTCGATGCAATAATAGTGGTACCAGCATCTGCAGTTGACGGATCTCCAACTGGCAGAGAAGAAAGTAAATCTGAAAGATTACTATTAAGATTTTGCTTAGCCTTTCTTTTCACTCTTCGAGCTGATGACTTTGAAATGCCTTTCAATGTCGATTCTTTGAGTCTTTCCTGTAAACCAGTTCTCTTATTATCTCTTTTCTCCTTCTTTGTAGTCTTAGACTGTCTAAGAAAAGGGTTATCTTCATGAGCTAATACTGAAGGAGCAGTTTGCACCGCAGACTTCGACGCACCGGAAACAGCCTTGGCTTTCTTTTTTCTAATTAATGGAGCCTTCATATGTTAGTCACTTTTAAATTATCTATAGTTCAAATAATTCATCAATACTTACCATACTTGATAACCTGTCTTGAGTTTAGAAATCTACTTTCCTACTGTTAAAATAATATTCCTTCACGACGAAAAAAATTAAGCCGCAAAGTCGGTCACATGACTTACCAAAGGAAAAGCGTTGCGCTTCCGGTCCTTCTAGCTTACCCGTCCTAGACTTGTCATGTCTGTAAGACAAAATCTATAATATAGTAGTATAGAATTGATCATCGAAAACCCATTATCCCAAAATGAGTACAAACTTTATCATTGGTAGAGGAGGTTTCTCAGCATTATTCAAAGGCTCAGTCTTACTTAATTCATCGAAGATTTGTTATAACTCTTTGACTAGAGCTTCAGTACTTTCAGTAGTTCGTTCCTCTATTCGAAGAGTCCCAGGTTTACAACAAGGTAGAAACTTCCATGGTAGTCGATTATTGGCTAATGCAGCAAAGGCTAACGGTGAAGCTGGTGTAAATTTTGCTTTAGCATGGAACGATTTTTTGGCTCTAAGAACAAAGAGAAGAAAGGTTCATTTGATTTCTTCTGTGTTTACGACTTTCTTGGGAGTAATTGTTGGATGGGGATTCATTGCCAACATTGCTATCGATCCTACAGAGATGATATTTGGTTTCGACCCTATTATTGTTCTATCCCTTGGTTTGATTGTTAGTGGAGGTCTTGGTTACTTATTTGGACCAACCGTTGGAGACATTGTTTTCAAGAATAGTATTAAAAAGCAATATGCTAGTTTTGTTGCACGTAATACTGAGTTTTTAAAGCATATCAGGAAGAACAGGCCCGATCCTACTAGCAACAGTTTAGCAAACCCTGTTACTGATTACTATGGAGAGAAGATTGGTTCCTTAAAGGACTACCGCCGGTGGTTACGAGATGGTCGGGCTTATAGAAAGAAGTCGGAGACTTTCTTGTAACTGTGTTTTATGTATATAGAGGAGCTTAAGATTTTAAGATTTAAGTTCTATAAAGTTATGAATATCTACTCTTTGATTTTATTTTTATATACTATTTTTGTAGACAAATTTAGAATTTGCATTTTAGTAAATAATGTTCATAATTATATCGATTATGGGGTTAAATAACTTAAATTTAAGCGTTAATAACTGGGAATTCCCACTTAGGACTGTCAGCTTTAAAATTGACACCTAATTCCAAAAGAGTACTAAAAGCCTTGGAAAAGTCCTTAAAGAATAAATCATTGTCGGCAGCGTACTTTAAAACCCACTTCTTGAACTCCTTGTCTTGAACTAGAGCATAATCAGCGGGTAACATCATTAAACTCTTAGTAGAATCATCTTCGTATTGCTTGGGGCCAGACCACTTTCTAATATGCCACTTCTCTTCAGACAAGAGTTTGAAGAAATCATTAGTGAAAACAGTAGGAGAAAAAGTCCAAGGCCCGTCGAAGCCAGAATTTTGAGTGTGACATCTACCTAAAGCATGAGCGCCAATTAAAGCAACAATTTCCTGATCATTGAAGCCCATTCTGTAAAAGATATCCCTAATGTGAGAAGATCCTTGGGAAGCATCGGGCAACCGTCCATCAGGAGGAATCTTAGTTTCATCCCCATCAACACGACCGGGTCTCCAAGGAATAGTGGGACCGCCCATCTCTTGAATGGCAGTAACACCGCCTAAAGTGTAAAGATCACCGTGACTGAGCCAAGGAAATTGTTCATGAATACTTTCCAAAAACTTTCTAGCATTAACAAGACCTTGATTAGCACCAGTGTTGACTTCTTGCTGGAATCTCATAGTACCATAACCAGAACCACCATCAGAGGTATGCTTGCTGAAAGTACCCGATGCATGCCAAGCCAATCTGACCAAGACAGGACCATATGATCCATCGTCATATTCATCCTCATCAATCAATTTCTTTGCAATGGCAGCATATACTTTCTTGTAATCATCGAAACCATGAGTTTCAGAACCGGTGCTCTTGGCACTACTGGAACCCGAGAATTGAGTGTATCCGTAGTAAGCAGCAGCAGCAGCACCAATTACAGCAGCAATGGTGATAAAGCTAGAACCACCTTCAGAAGCAGGTGGTGGTGGAGGAGGAGGAGGAGTTTCCTTCCTTGTCTCTTGCTTTCGGACAACTGATTGAGTGAAAGCACGAGAGCTAAGAGCAATAGGTTTGCTTCGAGCAGCTAATTGAATAGTTCTACGGTTAAGTAATCTTAAAGACATTCTATTATTTGGGTTAGTCGCATTCTTTAAAACACATACTATCTTAATGGCTTCTTTTAACAATAAATTCTAGAAGATGTCGGGGTTATATCGGCCTTGTCTCCTTGTCTCCTGTACTATCTAAGTCCAACCAAATATCATATAGTACTGATAGTACTTGACATATCCCATCAATTCTTCTGGAATGGATTGATAAAAGATCATTTATACTTATACCCTTTTCCTTCAATTAGAAACTTACATTGAACTCGAGAGTACGACTTTAGAATATTGTTATTAAAACCTGGGGCAGCCCCGATATATATATAGTTTTCTAATACGAGAGAGGGGATTGCCCTACTTCCGATAACCAGACATAATCTGGCTGGCGATGTACAAGTAACTTGTCTTTTTGCGGCATTTGCCCAGAGATAGCTCAGTTAAAGTTGCACCGGGAGAGCGTACGGCAGGTAACTCGTGTCACCAGTCATGATTAGCAAATTATTCAGTCGAGATTTAATCATCATTATTAGAATATATTTAGCCTGGATTAACCGAGCCAATTAAACCATTGAAGCTTTGTTATTATTTAATTTTGGAGTTTTTCAATTTTAACCTGTATTTTTCTAAGCGTTTTTCCTTGTCTCTCATCATTTCTAATTTATCCACACCACATGTTTTGGAGGGGTCTAGACCTAATTAGACCATCTATACTTCGTCTGTGCTAAGCAGTTCGATTGCTAATGCTGAAATTATGTTGTCGCTTATTGGTTCTTGTATTTAGCTTTGTTGCAGTTAATAGCTAGCAAGTCACCGGATTTGTTAATTGCCAGTTTGTTAACTAGCGCCCCGCATGCTGCACCATGCCCCAGCATGAAGGATTTATAATGAAAGACACAATTGAAATACTGTCGGATGGATATCCGTCCGGTATATGGGTTCTGGGTCCAGCAACTATTATATTATTAAACTAAAGTTAAGATAATATTTACTATAATAAAATATACAATATGAGTAGTGACATTTAAATTCAGTAGCAAATATGTCAGCATTGACAAACATTCCATCTTATGGCCTGCATGCTTATACATATTTTAAATATTCAATCCTCCGACTATTTAATTTGGAATTAGTGCTCTATTTATACTTATAAAAATTTTAAAATAGGAATGAATGTTTTTTTTTTTTGTTTTTTTGCATTTTTTCCAGAAGATTATGTACGATCGAATATTGGACTACAGTAACTACCAGATAATCTCTTAAGTTATAGCCCACATTAGATACTCACTGCGTAATATTATCTTGATCTTACTTCTCCGTCGGACAAACACATTTGTATTGCAAAGGCAATTAATAATAATAACATCGATATCTATAGAACATGTAAATCATAAAACTATATCTAAAATAACTCATATGTCAATAGTGACTATAAGAACCAGGTAACCATAAGCGAGAATTATCCATGTGATGAGTTATTTTAGATATAGTTTTATGACTTACATGCTCTATAGTTATTATTATTATTATTATTATTATTATTACGAAATATCAATTCATTAATATTGATAATATTATATTTAGAATCAAGTCATTTGAATTACCCATTACTAATTTTGTAGGCACATTAGGCTGTAATAGCTAACTGCTTGAGCGTCATATCAGTCTTACACCGAGCGACAATGATACTGAACTTACTTTGGCGAGTTGTGCACAGCTGAACATTTTGATATCTTTGACTTTCCAGTTATGAAGAGTTTCTAATGGCTGTAAGAGAACGGATCTGAATTGAAACCAGTTCGCAATATTATCACTAAAAGGGGTGATAATGTTTAGAATAAAGATAAGCATATTATACTCTTAATATTCGTATTACAAATATTAATTAATTTTTCAAATAAATATATATATGAAGATTATTTATAGTTAAGAAATAAAATAATAATTATTATTATTATTTTTCAAGAAAGTTTCGGAGGAAACCAACCCAATGGTAACTTCAGAATAATAATAATAATAATAATAACATCAAATTTATCTATAGAACATGAAAATCATATAACTATATCTAAAATAACTCATATGCACCTATGGGCAGGAGTCGCTATCCAAA